>SJYX01011658.1:11831-67118 GCA_006410675.1 Oreotragus oreotragus
TGGGCTGCCGTCTATGGGGTCACACAGAGTTGGACATGACTGAAGTGACTTAGCAGCAGCAGCAGCAGTACTAAAAGAAGACATGTCATGAATATGTAACAGGTGAATTATTTTTGCTAGATTTAAAGTAATTGAAATAATATACTGGTAGTAAATAAAATGTTTTTCAATATAAAATATCAAAATTATATAGGGATCACTGAAAACTGACCTTTTCCAGTCCTGTGGCCACTGCTGAGTTTTCCAAATTCGCTGGCATATTGAGTGCAGCACTTTCACAGCATCGTCTTTTAGGATTTGAAATAGCTCAGCTGGAATTCCATCACCTCCACTAGCTTTATTCCTAGTGGTGCTTCCTAAGGTCCACTTGATTTCGCACTCCAGGATGTCTGGTTCCAGGTGAGTGATCACACCATCATGGTTATCTGGGTCATTAAGATCTTTTTTGTACAGTTCTTCCATGTATTCTTGCCACCTCTTCTTACTATCTTCTGCTTCTGATAGGTCCATACCATTTCTGTCCTTTACTGTGCCCCATCTTTGCATGAAATGTTCACTTGGTATCTGTGATTTTCTTGAAGAGATCACAGTCTTTCCCATTCTGTTGTTTTCCTCTATTTCTTTGCATTGATCACTGAGGAAGGCTTTCTTATCTGGCCATTCTTTGGAACTCGTCATTCAGAGGGGTATGTATTTCCTTTTCTCCTTTGCCTTTAGCTTCTTTTCTCAGCTATTTGTAAGGCCTCCTCAGATAACTCTTTACTTTTTTGCCTTTCTTTATCTTGGGGATGGTCTTGATCACTGCCTCCTGTACAGTGTCACGAACCTCTCTCCATAGTTCTTCAGGCACTCTGTCTATGAGATCTAATCCTTTGAATCTATTTGTCAAGTGAGGTTTCAACAGCATGTGAGCAGAGAACTTCCAGATGTTCAAGCTGGATTTAGAAAAGGCAGAGGAATCAGAGATCAAATTGTCAATGTTCGTTAGATCATAGAAAAAGCAAGAGAATTCCAGAAAAACATCTAGTTCTGCTTTATTGACTACACCAAAGCCTGACTGTGTGGACCACAACAAACTGTAGAAAATTCTTAAAGAGATGGGAATACCAGATCACCTGACCTGCCTCCTAAGAAATCTGTATGCAAGTCAAGGAACAACAGTTATAACCAGACATGGAACAATGGACTGGTTCCAAATTGGGAAAGGAGTATGTCAAGGCTGTATATTGTCACACTGATCATTTAACTTATATTCAGAGTTCATCTGAATATGAATGTGAAATGCCGAGCTGGATGAAGCACAAGCTGGAATCAAGAATGCTGGGAGAAATATCAATAACCTCAGATATGCAGATGACACCATCCTTATGGCAGAAATCAAAGAAGAATTAAAGAGCCTATTGATGAAAGTGAAAGAGGAGAGTTTAAAGCGCAACATTCAGAAAACTAAGATCATGGCATCCAGTCCCATCACTTCATGGGAAATAGATGGGGAGCAGTGGAAACAGTGAGAGACTTTATTTTGGGGGCCTCCAAAATCACTGCAGATGGTGACTGCAGCCATGAAATTAAATTAATGCTTGTTCCTTGGAAGAAAAGTTATGACCAACCTAGACAGCATATTACAAAGCAGAGACATTGCTTTGCTCACTGACGTCCATCTAGTCAAAGCTCTGGTTTTTCCTGTAGTCATGTATGGATGTGAGAGTTGGACAATAAAGAGTTGAATGCTAAAGATTTGATGGTTTTGAACTGTGGAGTTGGAGAAGGCTCTTGAGAATCCCTTGCAAGGAGACCAAACCAGTCAATCCTAAAAGAAATCAATCCTGAATATTCATTGGAAGGACTGACCCTGAAGCTGAAACTCCAATAGTTTGGCCACCTGATGCGAAGAACTGACTCATTGAAAAAGACCCTGATGCTGGGAAAGATCAAAGGCAGAAGGAAAGGGGGATGACAGAGGATGAGATGGTTGGATGGCATCACTGACTCAATGGACATGAGTTTGAGTAAACTCTGGGAGTTGGTGATAGACAAAGAGGCCTGGCGTCCTGCAGTCCATGGGGTCGCAGAGTCGGACATGTCTGAGTGGCTGAACTGAACTGAACTGATAGGGATCAATAACTTCCTTGATTGGGAAATCATTTTAAGGGCTTCAGTTCAGTTCAGTTTAGTTGCTCAGTTGTGTCCGACTTTTTGCGACCCCATGAATCACAGCACGCCAGGCCTCCCTGTCCATCACCAACTCTCAGAGTTCACTCAGACTCACGTCCATCGAATCGGTGATGCTGTCAGCCATCTCATCCTCGGTCGTCCCCATTTCCTCCTGCCCGCAATCCCTCCCAACATCAGGGTCTTTTCCAATGAGTCAACTCTTGCATGAAGTGGCCAAAGTATTGGAGTTTCAGCTTCAGCATCAGTCCTTACCCCCAACCAAAAAGACAACAAAACCCATGATTTCAATATTAAAGTATTATACATAAATCAAAGGCTTAATAATGGGGAAGGGTTAAATAACGACTGGCCCTTCTCCACAGGTTGCTCCTCTACTCGAGTGCGCCGTCTCAGTGTTCACAAAAATAAAATGTCTCACCATGTGTAATAAGGCAGAGGAAGGAGACTTTGCCTTTCAATGTAATCTTGGAATATTGTTGGATAAACTCACCCAAAGAGGTGGCTTTGTGTGATTCACATCTGTTATTTATTAAAGGCTCACATTCTAGGAAAGTACATGTTACCTTGAAGGGTTTTGTTTTATCAATAATCACAGCACGCCAGGCCTCCCTGTCCATCACCAACTCTCAGAGTTCACTCAGACTCACGTCCATCGAATCGGTGATGCTGTCAGCCATCTCATCCTCGGTCGTCCCCATTTCCTCCTGCCCGCAATCCCTCCCAACATCAGGGTCTTTTCCAATGAGTCAACTCTTGCATGAAGTGGCCAAAGTATTGGAGTTTCAGCTTCAGCATCAGTCCTTACCCCCAACCAAAAAGACAACAAAACCCATGATTTCAATATTAAAGTATTATACATAAATCAAAGGCTTAATAATGGGGAAGGGTTAAATAACGACTGGCCCTTCTCCACAGGTTGCTCCTCTACTCGAGTGCGCCGTCTCAGTGTTCACAAAAATAAAATGTCTCACCATGTGTAATAAGGCAGAGGAAGGAGACTTTGCCTTTCAATGTAATCTTGGAATATTGTTGGATAAACTCACCCAAAGAGGTGGCTTTGTGTGATTCACATCTGTTATTTATTAAAGGCTCACATTCTAGGAAAGTACATGTTACCTTGAAGGGTTTTGTTTTATCAAGATGCAAATCATTACACTGTTATGGAACAAGTTTGGTATCTAACCTAGTGAGCGTATCGCAGCCTTGCTTCTCTGAGCCTGTGTAACTCCTGGCCACCTTGCATTCTGCTTCTAACCAGCATCGCCCATCTCCTGATTTCCTCACCTACAATATTTGTATGAGAGTCGTGTTGTGTAACTGTCTGAAAAATCTCTTTTGACATAGCCAATGGCTATGTATTGCCCAGGCTCAAAATCTTGGCATCATCCTTTATCTTTCTTTCTCTTGCATCTCACAGTTAACCCATGAGCAAAACCTGTTGCTCCTGTCTTCTATCTCACCACTGTTCTTTGCTCCGCCTCCGGTGTTACTGGCAGCTACCTGCTGGCTTTCCCAGCACCACGTCTTTCAGTCTCTGTGACCAACCCTCCACAAGGAGCTGAACGTGCAGGTCAGGGGAACAATACCCTCAGACTTCCAAAGATTTCAGTACCCAAAGAAACGCCAGGTCCCACGAATGTGTCCTCAGCCCAAGCCCCGCACGGTTTGGCTTCCTGTTGATCTGACCCTCTCACTGGACTGAACATTCTCCTGGGCTGACTTCCTCCAGCTTCTCCAGACCTTAGGGGTGACAACATCTCAGAGCTTCTGTTCTTTGTCCTCCCTCTGCCAAATGCTTTTCCCCCAGGAGACTTCATGGGGGAAATCTCCCTCCTCTTTATTTAAATGTCTCCATCTCAGAGAGGTCTTCCATGACAATCTGACCTAGCAGAGCTTCCTACATTGGTTTTCAAACTCCTTTTGCTGATACAGTTTTTTTTTCTTCCATACATTTGTCCCTCTCTAATTTGCTTATTACAAAGTTATTTACATATTTACATATTGTCTGCACCTCCCAGTAAAATGCCAGCTCTAGAAGAACAGAATTTGGGCCTTGTATTCTCTGCTGAGCCCACTTCCTCATTGAATAAATAAATGATTGGCTTAACCATGTGACAAAATATTTTGTAGCCATTTGAAAGTTTGAAAATGAAGTGAAAACATGTATAATAATTATATCATTTAAATGCAAACATACTAAAAATGGGTTAGAATCATATCGGAGGTGATTTGAATGTCCTATGCTTGCAAAAATAAATACAAAGAAAAATGAAATAATGAAAATTGCTTTGTAAGGACAGTAGGAGAAACATGGGTGATTCCCACTCTCTGTTTCTGGAACTTACTTTTATTCTTTTTCATTTGTTTGCTTCAGTATCTTTAGAAAAATCATTATATGATGCATTGAAAATCCATATTATAGCTTTATACTCTTGTGTCTTCCTGCCTTTCTTTTCTCATATTTCTTTTATTTTGGATGCCTTAGGCCATCTCTTCTAATATCCAGGACCACCCTTGGCCAAACTATAAAGCAGGGTAAGTTTCTTTATCCTCTTTCTTTCTTTTTCCCATTCTTAGGTCCCTTTTCTTGATCCTACCCAGAAGATATTTATCCCTGGTTTTACTAATGACTGTATTCTGATAATACTAAAAACCTAATTTATCATGCCTTCTTGTAGAATATTTACTTAAAGGGGAAAGCCAAATCTTAAAACAAAGGACCAACTTTAAAAAGGTGGAGCTTGAGAATGTGGGCTTATTCATTAGAGAGAGAGTCTGAGCTTCCAGTTGCCCTTCAAGGACAAGGGCCTGGTGCCTGCACCAAGGTCAGAGTTTCCTGTTTCCCGAGTCAAGCACGCTGAGGCTGCCTGGGATCTAAGTCTGTCACCTAAACCGCCACTTCAGTCTCACATCCACTGGAAGAGGGAGCGAGCTGGGCATTCTTAGCAGCTGTGGCTAGCCTCCCAATTCGCAGTCCACATGGACCTTCAGCTTCAGACACGCAAGCATGTCAAGACATTTTACCTCTGACAAGCAGTGCTTTCCAGAACGATGCCTAGTTCTAGCCAGTCAGCATGGTGTTGAACTGTAGTGTCATTTCTGGCAAGAACTTTCAAGCCTGCTTAATGTCAACATCAATTGCCATAACGCACTTTGACACTATTTGGGATTTTCCACTAGGTAATCTGACCTCTCTCAAGGCAAAACTGAAGTGTCCGAGAATGCCTTAGAAACTGCAAAGTTCACATATCATCTCGAGTCTACCTGACCAGCGCTTTGGTATATGCTACAGTCAGTATTGTGAGAAAAATCCATGACGCAAATTTCTGTAGACTCACAATTTGTGGCAGGGCAGGGGTGGGGCGGGGTTGGGCAGTGCCTGATTTTATAAAAGCTTTGTTTTTTCTTATTCCTTTATATCATAGTTTACAAATTCTCCTCCATTCTTTTCTGAAGTAGAGTAAGGTATGAATGAATGAATACGTATTCTCCTTTCTATTTCTTTTTTATATGTTTCCCTTAAATTATTTTACTGCATATCTTTTTCCAATTCAAGGGTGAACAGATTGATGGAACCCTCATTCTGGTCTGTTCTTATTCTAAGGTTGTGGGCTAAAAGTCTCCGAGATTTACATGTTTTCTTTTTGAAAGAGTTGCTGGGTCAATGTACGTCTCTTACACAGTGTGTGAGTTGATAAAACAATAGAAAAGTAAAGTGTCTCTTCCCGTATGACAATTTGAGTGAGTCAAAGAGGGCAGACCTATTGTTTGACGGATTTACCAAAGAAAACAACAAAAAAATTCCTGTGACTCACACAGCTTGAAGCAGCCTACAGAAGCCGAAGGCTTGTTCGCTGAAGTCCAGGTCTGCCCATATGAAGGCGGGCAAACCTTAGGGCCGCAAGCGCTTTCCTCCTCCATGAATAAGTAATTTTAAGACCTGATGAATATTTATTGGATTCAGTGAGATGGCGCTGGGCTCTGTCTGGGGGGAACCCCTGCTAGTTTCATATTCAGCATCTGAGTGAGTAAAAACAGCCTCGGCACAGTGTCTGCTGTCCCTCTGGGAAATCAACTCTTTTTCATTTTCTTTCCCTCGCCTCAATCCTGGGGGTCCCATTTCTAGGCATGTCCCTTTGGTTGACAGCATAGGGAGAAAAGAGTGGTGAGGAACTTCACAAGATAGTTTCATATTCAGCATCTGAGTGAGTAAAAACAGCCTCGGCACAGTGTCTGCTGTCCCTCTGGGAAATCAACTCTTTTTCATTTTCTTTCCCTCGCCTCAATCCTGGGGGTCCCATTTCTAGGCATGTCCCTTTGGTTGACAGCATAGGGAGAAAAGAGTGGTGAGGAACTTCACAAGAATGATTCCAGCACCTACCTGTTTCCTGATTGATATTCCATGTTATCCTGCTGAAGCACACGGAATCAAATGTCGAGATTCAGGGGCTAGTTTTATAGCCCCATCTGGCCTTAATTCTGCATATACAATTGTACATCATGGATTGGCCTACAGTTTTGGTTTATGTCCCTTTGTTTCTGTTTGATCTGCAAATGAAATTTTACTCTGCCCTAAATGAAGAAATTGGCCACGAGGAGCCTTGATATTATTTTAAAATGAAGCAGATAAAATTTTAAACCTTCAAGATTACGTCTGAAATAAAAGAACATTGTCCTTGAAAACAATGAATCATATCTTCCAAGATGTATCCACCATGGGATTTTCTTGAGATCAGTTTTTCCTTTTTCATGTATTATTCAACTTAGCAGTATTAATATTTATTAAACACCTATGGGGTGCCAGCAACAACTCAGAGCACATGGAAGAGGTGGTCCCTAATGTCAGAAATCTTTAAAAGCTGTTCGTGCTCTTGTGCTTAATCTCGCGCTGCCCCAGAGGGGACGGGCTTCCATCATCGCCCATCAGAGTCATTGCTTTTGTTTTCTTTTGTCAAGATGTATCCGTCCTGCAAGTGTGAGTCTAGTTAAATGCCACAAAATCTATGGCAAATTATTTTGAGGGTGCAGATATATGTCGAATTATTTTTTTTTTCTACGTTAAATTTAAAAAAAGAAGAAAAAAAATGCTGAAAGCTAAGTAAGAATAGCTGTGAAGCAGTGACTCACCGGGATCAGTAGGACAGACTCTTCTTGCTGTGGAAATGACATGTCGGGTCTAATTAAAGTGCATGGAATCATAGGTGTAGATAATGCAGGTTACTCTTCCCTTTTCAGCTTCTGTAGCACAGAGGCTTTAATGGAAGTTAAGGAAAATAAATTTAGCACAGACATAAGGAAGCACTTTTTCATTCTGCAAGTAATAAATGTTTGGAATGGCCTTCCGGGCAGGGTTTGCGAGGTGAAGGACGCTGGGGTTATTCAACAATTGAATGTCTCACTGTAGTAAATTCTAATCTGCTAAATAAGCTTTTGCCCCCTACTTCCTATGTTGTTATGAGTATATAATCAAGCAGCAATTTTCTGGCCCTGATTAGAACCAAACCGATAGCCAGGGTGCTCACAGGGAAGTACATGGGGGCAATGGCAGGAAATAAAAGGAGCTGGAAGTGCCTGAAACAGACCTATGCTCCTCAGTTGTTAGGAATAAAATGTACCAATTCATTACTTTAAGGACTTTCAGGGATTTCAAGAGGACTGACTTCTCATCACTCAGCCTGCGGCTTTAGGACGCTTTTTCTGTCTTGTAATTTGGTGATCGTATCTATGCTATGGAGCTCTGTCCTACTTACCCATCTATCTCCTTGTTATTGCATTATGCACGTGCTATAGATAGGTGGCTTCCCTGGTGGCTCAGAGGTTAAAGTGTCTGCCTGCAATGCAGCAGACCTGGGTTCGATCCCTGGGTTGGGAAGATCCCCTGGAGAAGGAAATGGCAACCCACTCTAGTATTCTAGAACAGCAGGTGCAAGGAGTCTGCCTAGGATGGTGGCAGGAGGTTAGGCTGGAGAGATACACAGAGCCTAACAATGAAGGGCATGTTGTGAAACTGTTTCATTGACCTTTATCTTGGAGTCTGAGGAGTCACTGAAGGACATGGAGCAGCCCAGATGTGCATATGCCTGAGACAGAAAGGACAGCTTGGGGGGAAGTCAGCCTAAGTCAGAGAGGTTGTCTCTCTGAGCAACAGGGTAAGGATGAAAATGCTGAAGGACAGAGGTCTTACTGGGCACACAGGGGAGCAGACAGACCTCCTGAGCTATAATATTTGGTGACTTATCACTTACACGATTATATGAGAAGAGATCTGGTATCACTCTCAGTCTTCTTAAATGAGAAATGCAGGAACAAGAACAAATTTAGAGAAAATACTTTTACATTTTGGGTTGTTCCATTTAACATTTCTATGGCATCTCCAGATAGAGATGACCACTGAGCTAGATCCAGGTAGAGAGTGTGTTAGGGTCAGTGATTGTCCAGAGCGTGGCTTTGCGTGGGAGAGGGTATAAATGAGACACACTGAGGACTGAGGGTGATGGCTGTGGATAAGTACGGTGGGCTATGTCCAGAAAGGAGCAGTGCTACACAGTGCATCTCAAAACTGAAGATCGTGGGTAAAGGAGAGTGGGTAGCTTCTCTTGTTAACGCATGCTAATGTATTTTACAGTTGTGCAGTTTACAAAGCGATTCCCTGGTAGCCCTCTCAGATTATACTGGAAAGGCTTCTGAAATAGCTAAAATGAAACAAACAAGTGCCTAATTGCAGTAAGACACCCTGAAACTGAGTTTCTAACTAGATGAGAACTATTCATGATCCCTGAGAAGGGGCACTCTTTAAGAGGTGCATAATCCTCAAGAACTGAGGATGCTTACAAAGTATAATGGTTCTCTCATTTTCATATTTCTGTGGAATGATGACCCTCAAGATTTCAAGACTTCAAGGATGTTATGTCCAGAACACCACTGAAACATTCATGCTTTCTCTTCAGCAGTGGTTGATTTATGTATTCATTCATCTACACGTATTTGTTGAACACTCTTTCATGCCTGGTACTGTTGTTGGTGCTGGAGATTTCCAGTGACAAAAACCACCACTGCCCTTGATCACATTCTAGATGAGGGTTTAGAGAGAGAGTGCAGGTTTTTGAGAGGGAGGAGGCAGCTTTTTAGGTAAGTTTGTCATGGATGGTCTCTGCAATGAGATGTGTTTCAAAGGTAAGACTTTTCAAATGAGACCTACCTGCAGTGAGAGGGAGAAGCACCTACATATGTGATGGGTATGTTCCAGGCTAAGGAAGCAGCAGATACAGTGGCCCTTTGGGGAGCATCCTTGTAGCATCTGAAAACTATCAAATAAGTCAGTAGGATAAGAAGTCAGTAATCAGAGGGGAGGACAGCGTGAGATGGTGGCCAGAATCCTCATCATGTACATCCTTTGGAGATATGGGAAAGGCTAAAAATGCCAGGAAGATGGGAAGTCTTAGGAGGGCAGAGGGTACCCAAACTGATTTTATTTAAACCACTTTGGTGGCTGTGTACAGACTAGACTGCAGATAACCAAGAACTGAAACCAGAAAAAAAGTCAGAAATTGACAAGCAGTCTCTAAAAGATATTAAAAGACCTGACCTTAGATGGTGAAAGTGAAAGTGAATGTGGCTCAGTTGTGTCTGACTCTTTGTGACCCCATGGACTATACAGTCCATGGAATTCTCCAGGCCAGAATATGGAAGAGAGAATTGTTGTTCAGTCGCTCAGTCGTGTCCGACTCTTTGTGACCCCGGGACCTGCAGCACACCAGGCTTCCCTGTCCTTTACCATCTCTTGAAGCTTACTCTAACTCACGACCATTGAGTCGGTGATGCCATCCAACCATCTCATCGTCTGTCGTCCACTTCTCCTCCTGCCTTCAGTCTTTCTGAGCATAGAGGTCTTTTCTAATGAGTCAGCTCTTCAAGAGAATAGAGTTTGTAAAGTTTTTCTTTATAAATCTTTAACTGTCAGTTGATTTTAAAAGTTCATGAGTATGTATTCATTTTTAAAAAATGAGTATATATACATATATAGTAATACATATATTTTATACATATATTGTATAAAATGGATAAATGAGCAATGGGGCAGCAGGTATAAATGGCATGTTTTAAGGGGTTTGAGGGACTTCCCTGGTAGTTCAGTGGTTAAGACTTCAGCTTCCAATGGAGGGGGTGCAGTTTCAAACCTTGGTCAGGGAGTGAAGATCTCACATGCCTCATGGCAAAAAACCAAAACATAAAACAGAAGTAGCATTTGATTAAAATAAACAAATTTATATTAAAAAATAAAATGTTAAAAAGAAGTAGTATTTGACACATTCAATATAGACTTAAAAATGGTCCACATCAAAAAAAATATTTAAAAAAAGAAGTTTGATAGAAATAAGGAGTAAGATGGGATGAGGAAGTGAAGGTGGACACAGAATAGCCACCACCATACAGAAGACCAGCAAAGTTGGAGGACTGACACTGCCCAACTTCAAGACTTACTCTAGAGCTACGGTCATCAAGACAGTGTGGTGTTGGTGAACAGACAGACAGACAAATGGAAAAAGAGAGCGAGTCCAATCTAGAACTGCATGAATATAGTCAACAGACTTTCAACAGGGGAACAAAGGCAATACAGTGGAGCAAAGATAGTCTCTTCAGTATATAATGTGGCCACAACTGTATGTCCACATGCAAAAGCAATAAATCTATCATAGACTTTATACCCTTTGCAAAAACTTACTCAAAATGAGACACAGACCTAACTGTAAAACATAAAACCATGAAATTCTTATGAGGCAACATAGGAGAAAATCTAAATGATGATGGTGATTTTTTTTCAGATGCAATGCCAAAGCCACAATCCATGAAATAAATAACTGTTAATCTGGGCTTTAATAAAAGATTTTTTTTTAAGTCTATTTAAAAGAAAATATCAAGAGACTTGGAAGACAAATCACTGACCGGGAGAAAATACAATATTTGAAAAAAGGAAAAAAGGAAACACATCTGACAAAGCATGTTAACCAAAATGTACAAACAACACTTAAAACCCAACAAGAGAAAATAAACAAACTGGTTTTAAAAATGGGGGAAAGACTAACAGAAACCTCAACAAAGAAAATATACAGATGACAAATGAGCATTTCAAAAGATGTTTTGCATCTTACGTCATCAGGAAAATGCAAATTACAGCAACACTGATACTACTGCATACCTGTGGACAAAATCCAGAACACTGCCAACATTAAATGTTGGCATAGATGAGGAGGAACCGGAATACTTGTGCATTGCTGTTGAGAGTGCAAAATGGTGTAGCTACTTTGCAAGACAGTTTGGCAGTTTCCTACAAAACTAAACACTTTTACCATGCATCCTGCAATTGCGTCACTTGGTATTTACACAAAAGAGCCAAAAGCTTGGATCCAATCTAAAACCTGCACATGGATGTTTATAATATCTTTAGTCTTAATTGCCAAAACTTGAAAGCAGGCAAGATGCCCTTCAGTTAAATGAATGGAGACAATGGAATAGTCTTCAGCACTAAAAAGAAATGAGCCAAAAAAAAAAAAAAGAAATGAGCCATCAAACCGTGAAAATGATGTGAAAGTCCCTTAGTCATGTCTGACTCTTTGCAATCCCACAGATTGTAACCCGCCAGACTTCTCTGTCAGTGGGGTTCCCCAGGCAAGAATACTGGAGTGGGTTGCCATTCCCTTCTCCAGGGGATCTTCCTGACACAGGGATCAAACCCGGCTTTCCTGCATTGCAGGCAGATTCTTTGCCATCTGAGCCTCCACTGCCTAGACATGGAGGAACCTAAAATTTGTGTTACTCAGTGAATGAAGCCAATCCAAAAAGGCTACCTATGGTACAATTCCAACTACATTACTTTCTGGGAAAGGGGAAACTAGAGAGACAATAAAGAGATCAGTATTCACTAGGGATGAGGGGAGATGAATAATCAGAACACAGAAGATTTTTAAGGCAGTGAAATTATTCTGTATGGTATTATAATGATGGATACATGTTATTCAGTTCAGTTCAGGTCATTTGCTCAGTCGTGTCCGACTCTTTGCAACCCCATGAATCACAGCACGCCAGGCTTCCCTGTCCATCACCAGCTCCCGGAATTCACTCAGACTCACATCCATCGAGTCCGTGATGCCATCCAGCCATCTCATCCTCGATCGTCCCCTTCTCCTCCTGCCCCCAATCCCTCCCAGCATCAGAGTCTTTTCCAATGAGTCAACTCTTTGTATGAGGTGGCTAAAGTACTGGAGTTTCAGCTTTAGCATCATTCCTTCCAAAGAAATCCCAGGGCTGATCTCCTTCAGAGTGGATTGGTTGGATCTCTTTGCACTCCAAGGGACTCTCAAGAGTCTTCTCTGACACCACAGTTCAAAAGCATCAATTCTTTGGCACTCAGCCTTCTTCACAGTCCAACTCTCACATCCATACATGACCACAGGAAAAACCATAGACTTGACTAGACGGACCTTAGTCGGCAAAGTAATGTCTCTACTTTTGAATATGCTATCTAGGTTGGTCATAACTTTTCTTCCAAGGAGTAAGTGTCTTTTAATTTCATGGCTGCAGTCACCATCTGCAGTGATTTTGGAGCCCCCCAAAATAAAGTCTGACACTGTTTCCACTGTTTCCCCATCTATTTCCCATGAAGTTATGGGCCCAGATGCCGAGAGAACACACTGGTCATTACAAACACCCTCTTCGAACAACAGAAGAGACAACTCTACACCTGGACATCACCAGATGATCAATAGCCAAATCACATTGATTATATTCTTTATAGCTGAAGATGGAAAACCTCTATACTGTCAGCAAAACAAGACTGGGAGCTGACTATGACCAGATGCCATGATCTTAGTTTTCTGAATGTTGAGCTTTAAGCCAACTCTTTCACTCTCCTCGTTCACTGATTCCTAAAATGTCAATGTTCACTCTTGCCATCTACTGTTTGACCCTTTCCAATTTCCCATGATTCGTGGACTGAGCATTCCAGGTTCCTATGCAGTATTGTTCTTTATAGCATCAGACTTTACTTTCACCACCAGACACATCCTAAATTGGGTGTTGTTTCTGCAGTGGCTCAGCCTCTTCATTCCTTCTGGAGCTATTTCTTTGCTCTTTTCTAGTAGCATATTGGACACTTACTGCCATGGGGGGGTGGGTGGGGTTCATCTCGTGAGATGAAAAAGATCTTGTGGGATGTTTTTGTCTCTTCATACTGTTCATGGGCTTCTCAAGGCAAAAATGCTGAAGTGGTTTGCCACTCCTTTCTCCAGTGGACCATGTTTTGTCAAAACTCTCCAGCATGATCCATCTGTCTTGGGTGGCCCTAGTTTCACTGAGTTAGAGAAATATCAGTAACCTCAGATATGCAGATGATACCACCCTTATGGCAGAAAGTGAAGAGGAATTAAAGAGCCTCTTGATGAAGGCGAAAGAAGAGAGGGAAAAAACTGGCTTATAACAACATTCAAAAAATGAAGATCAAGGCATCTGGTCCCATCACTTGATGGCAAATAGATGGGGAAACAATGGAAATAGTGACAGACTTGATTTTCTTGGGCTCCAAAATCACTGCAGATGGTGACTGCAGCCATGAAATTAAAAGACACATTCTCCTTGGAAGAACAACTATAACCAACCTAGACAGCATATTAAAAAGCAGACTCCATCTAGTCAAAGCTATGGTTTTTCCAGTGAGAGCTGGACCACAAAGAAAGCTGAGCACCGAAGAACTGATGCTTTTGAACTGTAGTGTTGGAGAAGACTCTTGGACTGCAAGGAGATCAAACCAGTCCATCGTAAAGGAAATCATTCCTGAATATTCATTGGAAGGACTGATGCTGAAGCTCCAGTATTTTGGCCTCCTGATGCAAAGAGCCGATTCATTTGAAAAGACCTTAATGCTGAGAAAGATTGAAGGCAGGAGGAGAAGGGGACAGCAGAGGATGAGATGGTTGGATGGCATCACTGACTCAGTGGACATAAGTTTGAGCAAGCTCTGGAGATGGAAAGCACAGGGAGGCCTGTGCTACAGTTGCTGACGTGCTGCAGTTCCTGGGGCCACAGAGTCCAACATGACTGGGTGACTGAGCAAAAACAATGGAGGAAAGTGAAAGAAGCTGGTCGACAGGCCTGCCTTTAGAAGGGAAGGTTTTCCCCGACTCTGGCTCACTTGCCATCTGGAGCAGAACCAATGCACCCACCCTGCAGGCAGCAGAAAAGAAAAGAAAAAACCTCTCAAAGAATGAAAACTTGCACCTGTAATTGTTTCTTCCATTCCTAACCAGCTATGTGAGTAAAACACTGGAGAGATGAGTGTAACACACTCCCAAACATTAAAGAGCAAACGGGTTTCTTTACCTGAGAAAAGCCTGAGACAACTGGAAAGAAATTAGACCTCAGAGAGGTGAGGCTGAAGAGAAGAACTTGACAGTTTAATCTTGGAGGATTTTCGAAGTAATGAGACTTAGTAAAAAACCGTGAAAAGTGGTTAAGAGAGAAGAGATGCTATTTTCCCTTGAGTTTGGAGGTTAAGATCAGCACAGAGATATAAAGGCTGAGAGGAAGTCCTGTTAGATGCTTTATGTGATGTTCATAGATTTCTCTCTAACAAAGGAGAAGCAATCACCTGCTGTGTCGAGAGCGAAGGCTTGGTGGGGCAGGCAAAGAGAGATTTTAGAGAAAATACCTACTTATGAAACACTGTAAACAAGAATGCAATTCCATTAATTTCCACATTAAATAAAAATAACAGTGAGATATTTTCACAAAACATATGCATCATGAGACACAATGAAAATAACATCCATATTTAACATTTTCTCTGAGAATAATCTTTTCTCTTAGCACATCTTCTGTGTCTAATACTCCCACACAAACCAAACAAGAACACTCTTCTTACAGAAAGATCAGTCTTCAAAATATTGGATTGGCCAGAATGTTTGTCTGGAGCTGAAACATCTTACAGGAAAACCTGAAAGAACGTTTTGGCTAACCCAATACTAGTGTGTCTAGGAAGAGCCCAGTTTCCGAAATTTGCAACATGGTCCTTTCCCAGGGGGCTCAGCAGAAGTTGGTTTTTCCAGCAGTCATGTACAGATGTGAGAGTTGGAACATAAAGAAGGCTGAGCCCCGAAGAATTGATGTTTTCAAATTGTGGTGCTGAAGAAGACTCTTGAGAGTCCTTTGAACAACAAGGAGATAAAACCAGTCAATCCTAAAGGAAATCAACCCTGAATATTCAACAGAAGCTGAAGCTCCAATAATTTGACCACCTGATGTGAAGAGCCAACTCATTGGAAAAGACCCAGATGCTGGGAAAGATTGAAGGCAGGAGGAGAAAGGGACAACAGAGAATGAGATGGTTGGATGGCATTGACTCAATAGCCATCAGTTTGAGCAAACTCCAGGAGATGGTGAAGCACAGGGAGACCTGGAGTGCTGTGGTCCCTGGGGTCACAAAGAGCCGGACACCACTTGGCGCCTGAAAAACACGAGTTAAGTCACACCGCGGCCCCCTCCAACTCTGTTGTTTAGCGAACACCACGGCTTCAGAAAACTGCAGGAGTCTTGCTTTGCTCAGCACTTGGCCTCATCCGCTCTCCAGAACTGACTGCCCTCATTATCTTATAAGCTGTGTCATATAAATGTCATTTTCAATAAAAGGATACTCTCTTCGTTTAGCTAACCGTGTGTCATTCCAAGTGCTCATTAGAACTTGCTTAGCTAAACACTTCTGGCTGCACTTTGACCTCCAAGGGGAGCTCTGAAATGTGTTGAGTCCAAGATTTGTGTCGTTTCTTTGATCCTGGGCTTTGGTTTACTATGTGATGAGTTAATGTAATTCTGGCTGTCAGCTAACTGATGGCCTTAGTTGATTGAACATGTAGATATGTTTACTAATCTGCACCAAAAATCTGACGTGAGCAGTGGAGATAAAGCAGCAAGCGACAGAATAGAAGTGGCGGGATTTGGGCCGGAAGGAGGGCGCAAGGATCGAAAGAGGGTGGAACTGCGTCATCCGTGAGGAGGGCGGAAGATGGGAAGTCAGGCAGGAAACTGTAGAGTGTTAGCCATACAACAAAGGAAAGGTGGACGCCTGTAGAGTCTTATTCCAGAACCCAGGTTCCTCTCGGAATAATGCATATATCCATCGATACATACAATTTTGCATATAAGCTCGTAACTGGAAGTTGAGATGCCTCTTAGGACACTGTCACAAATTACGTATTTTAAAGTCAAGGCATGGCCCAAAGTGGGGATTGACTGGTGGCTCAGTGCTAAGAATCCACCTGCCAGTGTAGGAGATGTGAGTTTGAGCACTGGATCCAGAAGAAAATGACAACCGACGGGTAAGGAAGGTCCCCTGGAGTGACAACCACTCCAGTATCCTTGCCTGGGAAATCCCATGGACAGAGGAGCCTGGTGTGCTGCAGTCCATGTGGTCACAAAGAGTCAGACATGTCTTAGCAACTAAGCAACAACAAAAAATGGACCAAAGTATGTGGAGGACACTGTCGTGTTTAAAGGGCACATTCACGGTTGCAGAGATTAAGCTGTGATTTTCTTTACTTCTAATCCAAGGGTAAGAGGTGGTGAAACATACATCGTCATCTTCCCCTAAAGAAAAATGAACTTGAGTGTGATGCTTCTGGATCAGTGCCTATAGGCTATTAGGTTTCCCATTTCTAGAAATGAAGCAAGTTATTTGAAAAACTCTGCCAAACCCAATCCCATTTGCTTCACTTTTTCTCGGGCTGCACAGAAATTCCCGGGGGCGGTGAGAGTTCCTTAGAAAAGGAAACTTCTTGGGAAGACTTTGTGCGGATGCTCACGGTCAACTGGGGCAATTTGGCATCGCTCCTGGCGGTGATGACTAACAGCATCTCACCAGCTGTTACTTTCCTAATGTTTCTATCTTAAGATAAATGTTCGTGTAAACCCAGAGTGAGCCGTTTCTGGGTTAATGAACAAGCAGGCATACATAGATAATCACAAAGAAATGATAGTTTTTATTTAAGGAACAAGTGTAAATTTAAGAACTTTCACGGTCCTGAAGGCTAAGGATTTAGGACCTCCATTTTCTTAGTTAGCTAACATCTTCTCTGCCGTGTCTAGTAGAAATCATCTGAAAATAGTAAAGTCACTCCTTGGTAAATTTATGTGCATCTTGTAAGAATATCGCACTTTGACTTTTACAGCAGGCTGTAGAACGCTGAGGTATAGGCAGTCTGCTCAGAAAGCTGGTTGTCAAGGAAACTGCACCTTCATCCAATGAAAAACCAAAGGGATCTTCCAACAACATATTGGGGAGGAAATGTTTAAGCTTTCATGGCCCTCATGCATGTTTTGCTTTGATCCATAGGTGGTGATATGTGTGTCTTTATTAATGTTACTTCATAAATCAGTAAAAAGATACTTTCCTCCATTTAATTTTAAGTAGGAGCAAAAACTGCTGTGGCCAAAGGTATTAATACTCGTGTTACATTTCATGGCTTTTCTCAGAGCATTTTTAGCATATGTGAGAAAAAGAATTAAAAAGGAAAAAGGATCCAAATCTCTTGTCTTATATGGTGAGCGATATGACTATTTAATTTTCTAACTATCAAAATACAAAGCTCGAGCACACTCTTCCCCTACTGTCTTTTCTTCCTGACTAGCTCTATAGTTCTGATATGTACAAAGATCAGATAATGAAGGCAACACAAAGTGAAACAACTCCAAAGATGTCCTCAAATCAAGTCCCCGAGACAACACTTATTACATATCCCTTCATGGGTTTGTCTCTCTTTTTCATCTGAAAAAGAAAAATAAGATTTCATTAGGTAATTGAGGGAATCACACAAGAGAGTGTGATGGGACAGTAATTCATAAAGGACAGGAGACCAAAGGTGTTAGGATGCGAAGCACATGAAAGGCAGTGTAGCCTCATGGTTAGCTAGCTGAGTTAGACAGACTGTGTTATAACCCTGACTATGTAGCCAAGACAAATTTTTCTCTGTGTGTCAATGATCCTGCATACTATGTATGATTACTTCATGGAAGCATAGGGAGTCTTTCATGAAGTTAGGTACATAAAGCCATTTGCAATGCCTGGAGGATTGATCGCTCTCAGAAGCAAAGGAGTAGATTAAGAGGAGACTCTTGAGAGTCTCCTTGGATCACGGAAATGAAGCCAGCCAATCTTAAGGGAAATCAACCCTGAATATTCACTGGGAGGACTGATGCTGAAGCTGAAGCACCAATACTTTGGTCACCTGATGGGAAGAGCCAACTCATTGGGAAAAACTTATGCTGGCAAAGATTGAAAGACAAAAGAGAACAGGGTGCCAGAGGATGAGATGCTTAGATAGCATCACCAACTCAATGGACGTGAATTTGAGTTGGGGACTCCCTATCCAGGAGAGAGTGAAGGACAGGGGAGCCTGGTGTGCTGCAGTCCATGGGGTTGCAAAGAGTCAGATATGACTTACTGATGACCAACAGGAGATCTCATTTCCAGTGGAACCAACCCAATTAATACCTCTTGGTCTTACTGCTTAAACACCTGAGAACACTCAGGAAATAATACAATAAACAGGTTCAAATGGAGGAGCTGAGAACACCCTCTTACTTCCACAGATTGTTACCTGACCAAATGTAGGTCCCCTCACCCAACTCACAGCAAGTGAACCCACTGGGCACTGGATGTGATGCAGGAAAGTATAGCATTTATTGCCGGGTACCCATTAAGGAGAGCAGATGGCTCTTGCTTCCCTGAACTTCACAGTGGCTTCTAGGGAAAGGGTTTTGTTGTATTGGAGTATAGTTGCTTTACAATGTTGCATTAGTTTCTACTGTTCAGCAAAGTGAATGTAAACATATATCCTCCCTTTTGGATTTCCTTCCCATTTGGTCACCACAGAGCATTGAGTAGATAGAATTCCTTGAGCTAAACAGTAGGTCCTCATTAGTTATCTATTTTATACATAATATCAATAGTGAACATATATCAGTCCCAGTGTCCCAATTCATCCCACCCTCTTTGCCCCCTTGCTGCTGCTGAATCGCTTCAGTCATGTCCGACTCTGTGCGACCTCACAGACAGCAGCCCACCAGTCTCCCCTGTCCCTGGGATTCTCCAGGCAAGGACACTGGAGTGGGTTGCCATTTCCTTCTCCAATGCAGGANTCATCCCACCCTCTTTGCCCCCTTGCTGCTGCTGAATCGCTTCAGTCATGTCCGACTCTGTGCGACCTCACAGACAGCAGCCCACCAGTCTCCCCTGTCCCTGGGATTCTCCAGGCAAGGACACTGGAGTGGGTTGCCATTTCCTTCTCCAATGCAGGACACCCCCTGGGTGTCCATATATTTATTCTCTACATCTGTGTCTCTATTTCTGTTTTGCAGATAGGTTCATCTGTACCGTTTTTCTAGATGGCATGTAAGTGTATTACGATATTTGTTTTTCTCTTTCTGACTCACTTCACTCTGTGTGGCAGTCTCTAGGTCCCTCCATGTCTCTGCAAATGGCACAATTTTGTTTCTTTCTGTTATCTGGCAATCTCACTCCTGGGCATATACCCAGGGAAAACCATAATTCCAAAAGACACATACACCCCGATGTTCACAGCAGCACTATTTATAGCAACCGGGACATGGAAGCAGCCTAAATGTCCATCAACAATAAAATGGATAAGGAAGACGAGGCACGTGCAGACAGTGGAACGTTACTTAGGAAAGGGTTTTAAAGGCAAGATGAGGGAGAGGGTTCACAGGGGGCCTGATCAGCTCGTGGACATTTTTCTGATTGATTTCTGATGGGTGGTGAGCTAATACTCAGTGGTATTTGGGGAGTCAACATTATCAGCCTTATCATGGTTCCAAGTGGTCTGGGGTCTATGTGCTTTTGTCAGCGTGCAGTCAACTTCTTCCATTTGGCAGGGAGGCTTAGTATTTGTAAAAGAACTCAAAGATATGGCTCAGAATATTATTTATAGCCCTTGAGCAGGAACTAAAGGGTCCTTGACTTTTGTTTTAAGGTTGAATTATTTTATCTTATTTGACAGTTTTCCTTTGTTTCTGCATTTTCTCACTTCTCTTACTGAATCTGCTGTTTGGAACTTGGGGAAGGCCCAGAGGCTAAAATTTTTCTACAAAAAAGAGGTGGGGAGCATGCAGGGTGAGGGGTCAGTCCTGTGGAAGGCCTCACGGTGTCCAGCTTTAGGATCTTTTTTTTTTTTTTGAAGGAAACTTAATGCCAAGTAATGCTGGTGGAATTCCAGCGTCTGATGCCTGTAGTTTAAAAACTAAATTTCAGGAGGGAAGAAAAAAAAAAAAAGAAGAAGCAGAAAGATGCATTCAGTCTTACACCCAGATGGGGATGAGGAGCTCTGTGCTGCTGAGAGAATGAGGCTTCTTATGAGGAACAATGAGAAAGGGAGTAGTTCATTCTGAGAAAAAAAAAAAAACTTGGGTCTACCTAGAAGTCATAAAGGATGTTAAGCTATTCAATCAGCTAATGCCTTGAAGGAAGGGGTGGTTTTTCTATATGATTTGGTCATTTGGAAAAGGCAATTGGCTTGCCCCCCATAGAAACTGCTGAATCATGGCAACACAGCTGAAAGTTATGCATGAATTTGAAAAGGTGCGTCATATATCAGTTCAGTTCAGTTCAGTCGCTCAGTCGTGTCCAACTCTCTGCAACCCCTGCAGCATGCTAGGCTTCCCTGTCCATCACCAACTCCTGGAGCTTACTCAAACTCATGTCCATCAAGTTGGTGATGCCATCCAACAATTTCATCCTCTGTCATCCCCTTCTCCTCCTGCCTTCAGTCTTTCCCAGCATCAGGGTCTTTTCCAATGAGTCAGTTCTTCTCATCAGGTGGCCAAAGTTTTGGAGCTTCAGTATCAGTCCTTCCAATGAGTATTCAGGAATGATTTCCTGTAGGATTGATTGGTTGGATCTCCTTGCAGCCCTAGGGACTCTCAAGAGTCTTCTCCAACACCACAGTTCAAAAGCATCAGCTTTCCTTATGGTGCACCTCTCACATCCATACATGACTACTGGAAAAAACATAACTTTGACTAGACGGACTTTTGTCAGCAAAGTAATGTCTGCTTCTTAATATGCTGTCTAGGATGGTCATAGCTCTTCATCCAAGGATCAAGTGTCAGTTTAATTTCATGGCTGCAGTCACCATCTGCAGTGATTTTGGAGCCCAAGAAAATGAAATACGTCATTGTTTCCATTGTTTCTCCATCTATTTGTCATGAAGTGATGGGACCAGATGCCGTGATCTTAATTTTTGAGTGGTGCGTTCTAAGCCAGCTTTTTCACTCTCCTCTTTCACTTTCATCAAGAAGCTCTTTAGTTCCTCCTCACTTTCACACTTGGCATTTTTCTCTGCCACCAACTCCAAACCTAGGTTTATTGCTTGGCCTTTCTTATTGTTCTTATTGCTCTCATTGATCTTGAAAATGGTTATCATATTCATATTGCCAAAATAACATTTCTTATCATACGATTCCCTGGAAAAAGACTTGCCATGGGTCCCATTGGGTATCCCTAACTGAATGCATATGAGTTTGAATAAAATGCAGGAAATATTGAAGAACAGGGGAGCCTGACATGCTGCAGTGCAGGAGTCACAAGAGTCAGATATGACTTAGGGACTATACGAAAACAACAACAATGGATCCCATTATGATCAAAACCCGCTACAGTCCCGTCTGGCCTGCCTTTGTAATGCTGTCCCCTGCCTCTACCTGACAGGGGCCCCTACTTTATCCAGGTAACCCCACCTGCCCCAGCATCCTTGGCAGGCTTTCCCACCTTCCTCGTGTATTCAAATACTGCTCATTTTATTAAAGCTCTGCTCCAATTCTGCCTTCTTGTTAAATGCTTTCCCCAGCCTTCAGCTCCCCATGGTCTCACATCCTCTGATTTCTGACGGCACTGTCTCCCTTCATCTGGCACTTGGTCAGATATTTTCTTTCTTGTCTTTGAAATGGTTTTGCTGAATCTCTTCTACCAGGAACAGTAACCATTATTATTATTATTTTTAATCCTCACTGCTAGCACAATGCCTTGTACAAAACAAGTATTCAAAATACATTCATGGATAGATATAAAATCCTAAAGGAATTCATTGGGAAGACTGAAGCTGAAACTCCAATCCTTTGACCACCTGATGCAAAGAACTGACTCATTGGAAAAGACCCTGATGCTGGGAAAGTTTGAAGGCATGAGGAGAAGGGGATGACAGAGGATGAAATGGTTGGATGGCATCACTGACACAATGAACATGAGTTTGAGCGAGCTCTGGGAGTTGCTGATGGACAGGGAAGCCTGGTGTGCTGCAGTCCATGGGGTTGCAAAGAGCTGGACACGACTGAGTGACTGAACTGAACAGCATTAGAAAGTCTAGCCTCTCACATTGTTTACATACCATCTGTGTTACATTTTCAAATAAATAGAATTCTCTCCACCCACACTAAAATTAACTGAAATCTTCTAAATGAGTGTCTGAACAACAGATACTGTGCTTGCAGACTCAGCTGTCAACTCTTATTTCTGAATAGCTAAGTAAGCGAATGATCTGACATTTCTAACATTTCAGTACATATCCTACTTTCTTGAGTACAAGAAAAGGTCTGTGAACCTAAAATTCCTAGCTGTGAAATACCCAACTTTGCCTTTCGCTCAAGTTTTCCTTGAATGAAATGTTATCTCCCACACATTTACCCTAAGAATAAAATAGCAACACATTAGAAGCCAGGCAAAGAAGCAGTCTTTTTATTCATGAAAGCAAAAGGCAAATTTAAGATATTTTGTAGAAAGCAGTGTTTATAGTAAAATTGTAGAATTAGAAATTCTTAGTTCTAAGAGAGGTCTTGTTTGACCAGTACCTTCTCTGTTTCTTCACATATTAAGTGGTGGCACGCCTAGTCTTCATTAATGTTTCACCTGCTTCTATTTAGGTGAATTCTAGAGGGAATCATTATGGGGTTTTTTCTTTGCATCTTCTAGAAAGTTAGATTTGAATCAACATTTATTCAGTTTCCATACTATTCTCTCAGGTTTGTGACACAATATAAAAAGTATAAATATAAAATTCAATATAAAATTCAAAAGGCTATAAGTCTAGAATGGGCACAGGTTAAATGAGAGTAAAGAATATGGAGGGTAGAGGGGTGGAGTGGGAGCTGGGCATTAGCATATGCAAACTATTACATGCAGAATGGATAAAAAACAGAGTCCTCCTGTATAGCACAGGGAAGTATCTCAATCTCCTGGGATTAAACCATAATGGAGAAGGATATTAAAAAAGCATGTATATACATGTAAACCTGAGTCATTTTGCTGTGCAGCAGTGGTCAACACAACATTGTAATTCAACTGTTCTTCAGTGAAACAATTAAAAATATATATTAATGAATATGGCTATAAGGCAAGTAAAATTTAAAAAAAGTTAATGTGGACCAAAACTCTCCTAATGTTAATCCCACAAAACATTTGCCTAAAATGTGTGCATTACAGAGCACTTTATATTTCCCATTTTGACCCTCCTGACCTTGTGAGGTAAGCCTTGGCTGTATCCATCTTCTTCCCACCCACCCCTGACTCCCAGTTTTTTAAACATCTGAAGAAAATTGCGCTGAGAGGTTAAATGGTTTTTCCAAGGTTTCCCAGTTGTGAGTAGCTGCGGCAGTAGCCAGCTCATAAAAGGCAGCCCACACTCTTTCTGACCCAGGTGACTCTGGGTGCAGTGCTCTCGAATCAGACGGACTGAAGGTGTAACTACTGCATCCTCTAGAGACCCAGATGCAGCAGTCTTCACACCTTCTCCCCTACCTTCCTTTCCAACGCTGGCGCCGTGCAGCGCACCCCAAAGCTGGGAGCCAACAGGTTCCAAATAAAGACACTTTTCACTGGTAAGAGGAGAAGGAAAGACAGTGAAGGGTGTTTAGCCTTCAGAGGCTTTATGAACTAAAGTCACCCTTGAAAGGTTTATGTGATGCTTTCTAATCACACCCAAGAATGAGGTTCCTGGCTCTTGTTTCTGGTTGGAAGTGATTTTCACGGCTTGTGAAATTTAGAAGCTCATCATTTAAAAAAATAAATAAATAAATTGACACTCGTAAGAAATTCCTCTGTAGGAGAAAATGAGACTTGCCAAACCAGCATGACAATGGGAAGGTCGTGTTTTACAGAGAGACTCAGGCCGTTCTTCCTTCAGCCTGCTGAGCCCCGAGCCACTGTGTTGGCCACAGTGGGGATTCAGTCCTGCCAAGGGCAGCGAAGGGCCAGCGGCCGATGTCCTGTCCTGAGCAGGTCTGTGGACCAGACCCCGCTCAACAGCGAGTCCGTCTCAGGTGCCAGCCCGTCCATCCATCTGGCCACAGAACCGGAAGTAGTAACTGGCAGAGTCAGATCACCAGGTGGTTCTTCAGAGACCCTGCTCCCTGACGCTGCTCACCATTTCTGTCATCAGCAAGACTTTTGCGAGATCCCCTTCTGGATGAAAGCTCTGTTGGTATTTTAGGAGGCTGAGGGAGATGAGGAAAACGGGCAAGAGCTAGGGATAACCCCCTGCTGTGGACGATTTCAGTCCATTTCTGCTACCCTCATGGGCTTCCCGGAGGCTGGATCATAAAGAATCCTCCCGCAATGCAGAAGACAGAGATTTGACCCCTGGGTCAGGAAGATCCTCTGGAAGAGGGCATGGCAACCACCGCAGTGTCTGTGCCTGGAAAACCCCATGAACAGAGGAGCCTGGCGGACTGCAGTCCATACAGTCACAAAAAGTCAGACACGACTGCGGCGACTTAGCACGCTGGCATAGAAGACCAGGGAAGCAGTGAGGGCCGGGGCTGATGACCTGGAAAATCAGCTCAGATTAGGAAACGGCAGGTCAGCGGGACTTGAGATGAAAACAAGTGGAATTATCCCCCACCCCTTTCATTTTCTATTTTTATTTTATAAAATGAAAAAGGATGGTTTACAATTTTCTGTAACAAACCATGCTTTAACCAACCCAATTTACTGGTACCATCTGCATTGTATATGCAAAAGCTGCAGATCTTATAGAAAAGAAATAAATAGCAAGAAACTCCCAAGACTACAGCTAGTATTTTGCAAAGATATGTGTAACACAAGTACATCAGAGCCACTAATCCATATTTCACTATGCTAGGAACCTGAAATTTCTCATTGAAAATAGCATTTCCTGAAGTGCCACCAGAATATATTGACTGTCAGGTGGTGCTTTGTTGATTATCTACTGAAGCCCAAGAAAAGTATTATTATACTTTACATCCCGGTCTTTTTTTTTTTTTCCCCAGAGAATAATGAAAATGCATTAGTCTGCAGCAGCAGCCTTGATTTCTTCCTATTATATTTGTTCATCTAATCACTTATCTGCCAAATTTAATAGTTTTCTCGCCACTACAAAAATGTCTTCTGAGTTTAAGTTGGAATAGAAAGCAGTTGACTCTTTGTGCTTCAGGAAAATGAATAGACACGTGTTAATTCCAAGGCAGACTTTGTGATGTTTATACATTCCTGTAATTTGATGTGAGACCTTGTTGTTTCAGACTAATGTGATGTAAAATAATAATCATAGCTAACTCTTATTGAGTGTGCTCTGTGTGCCAGGCCCTATTCTAAGCGTTCCATGTGTACTAACTCATTTGATCCTCCCATTAGCCCTATATGGTCAGTACTATCACCCCTATTTTACAGACACAAACTGTAGATACGCTGTCAGCAGCCTTTTTGGCACCAGGGACTGCTTTCGTGGAAGACAATTTTTCTTCTGAAGTGGGGTGCAGAGGTGGTTTTGGGATGATTCTCATAAGGAACGTGCAGCCTAGAGCCCTCATACACACACAGTCCACAGCAGGATTCTCGCTCCTGGGAGAATTTAAGGCTGCCACTGCTCTGACAGGAGGCAGAGCGCAGGCTGTGATGTTAGCAATGGGGAGCAGCTGTAAATACAGACGAAGCTTCACTTAGTCTCCTGATGCTCACTTCCTGCTGTGCAGCCTGGCCCCTAACAGGCCACAAAACCAGGATGGTGTAGGTGACCCAGTGAGAAGGGAGCATGCCTAAGACCCAAAGTCAAGCTGTCTCTCAAGTCAGTTTTTCAACCTCATTGTAGTTGACTCTTGAGACCAGGTGATTCTTCACAGTGAGGGTCTGTCCTGCATGGAGCAGGACATACAGCAGCATCTCTGACTTCATCCCACAGCCACCTGGAGCATCCCTCTTCACACCCCAGCCTGCAGCTGTGACAATCAGACATGTCTTCAGACGCTGCAGACTTTGCCCGGGGATAAAAATGCTCCTGGTAGCAAACCGTTGCTCTAGAGAAAGCATTCTCAAAAGGGGGCAATAGCACCTTCAAGAGGGAAAAATTTGGTTCTAGGGTGTCCAATACTTTGGCCACCTGATGCGAAGAGTTGACTCATTGGAAAAGATCCTGATGCTGGGGAAGATTGAGGGCAGGAGGAGAAGGGGATGACAGAGAATGAGATGGTTGGATGGCATCTCTGACTCAATGGACATGAGTTCGCGCAAACTCCAGGAGATGGTGAAGGACAGGGAAGCCTGGTGCACTGCAGTCCATGGGGTCACAGAGTCAGACACGACTTAGTGACTAAATGACAACAAGGGGATGCAAAGACTCCTAATTTTTAAGCAAATATATATGTGCAGGTGACTGCAAGGAGAGCCAACCAGTCCATCCCAAAGGAAATCAGTCCTGAACATTCACTGGCAGCACTGATGCTGAAGCTGAAACTCCAATACTTTGGCC
Organism: Oreotragus oreotragus; assembly: GCA_006410675.1. Taxonomy (NCBI): domain Eukaryota; kingdom Metazoa; phylum Chordata; class Mammalia; order Artiodactyla; family Bovidae; genus Oreotragus; species Oreotragus oreotragus. The sequence continues at coordinate 38,819 of SJYX01011658.1, forward strand.
ACCTGATTCGAAGAACTGATTCACTGGAAAAGACTGTGATGCTGGGAAAGATTGAAGGCGGGAGGAGAAGGGGACGCCAGAGGATGAGATGGTTGGATGGCATCACTGACGCGATGGACGTGAGTTTGAGTAAACTCTGGGAGTTGGTGATAGACAGGGAGGCCTGGCGTGCTGCAGTCCATGGGGTCGCAAAGAGCTGGACACGACTGAGCAACTGAACTGATTGAATGAACTGACTGACAATACATTTTAGTAATAGAATTTTACAAGGGGGATCGGGGAGGGGGGGGAGTCTAAAAGATTCCTTAGGAGAGAAATCAGGAAAATGGATTGAGAAACAGCAGGCTTGAGCTGGCGCTCTTCATCTCTTTGCTGCACACTCTGAGATGAATCTCTACTTGAATGACTCCCACAAGATCAGGGCAATACGTTCTCTGATCTCCTCCTAGGATGAGGTCATTACCTTTACCTTCTTGAGGGTTCAACATCATCCCCTTTTCCCCATGGACTGGAAAATCTGGGGCTTAGAAATTTGGGTTCAACAAAAACTTCAGACTATTTTTCAAACATTTTCATTCCAGCAAGAGCTACAAAACTGTATCTGCCAAGAGCTATTTTTCTTAAACTTTTTAATCCTGGGTGTGTTTCAAAGGAGATTTATCCATATGGTTCTCATTCATTTACTCTTAATTCATCAAGATGGTGTTTTGTAAAAGCCAGTTGACAACCAAGGAGCCGTATGCATGTTTTTTTAACTTGAACCAGGAAGTTGGGTTTTGCTTGTGCTAAATAGAATTTAAAACCTTTCAAGTTTTTCCGTATTTGGCTGAAAGGTAATTTTCCTTCTTTACTAATCATTAATTTGGGATCTACCTTTATGATGCAGAATGGTAGAAGAAGGAAGAGAGGAAAGGGAAAAAAAAAAAAAACTTCACTGAGAGAGAAAAACTTTAAAAACTGGAACCTAAGACCAAGGATGTGGCCAGAAAATTGTATGTTTGCAGAATATATTGCTTCTGTAATCTGACTGGCACTGGGTTATACTTAGTAATATAAGAATTGCATACCTCTTTTAGAAGGTGGGATTGTAATTGCCAAGTATTTCTCTGTTTGGGATAATACTGTATATTTAGGAAACTTGCTGGAAGACTCTTTCCTTCTCCCCCAAATCATGCCCCCCACAACCTTCTAGTTTTTCTTTACTTTGAACATAACCACTGAAAGTAAATAGTGGGTTTAATTAAGATGTGCTAAATATACTTGCGAAACATAATGAAAGAAATGGGATAAAAACCAAGAATTCATCTTTAAAAGGTGCTTTATATACTGCATGAAATAAATTGTTCAACATTGACTGTAAATGTAAATTTTGAAACCTTTAGATAGACATGTTATTTAAAAAAAAACAGTCAAATGGTTTGGAAAAAGTATTTCAAAATCCTTAATAACTTAACTCTTAGTAACCCTATAATGAAGAAATGCACTATTTTATGTGGCAGGAGACTGGGATCGTTTCCTTTTTCTATTTTTATCACTATTTTGGCTCCTGGGTGTTAGATGAATGCATTTTTTTAAAAAGGCAAAAAAAAAATTTTTTTTTCAAGGAAAAAATCATAAAACACTGAAGAGTTTTAATAAAAAAGCACATATTTTTCTTTTTTACTGATTAATTCTTTTTGGCGTATAGCTGCTTGACAATGTGCTGGTTTCTGCGCGCGTGCATGCGCTAAGTTGCCTCGGTCGCGGCCGACCCAGTGTGACCCTGTGGACGGCAGCCCGCCAGGCTCCCCTGTCCGTGGGATTCTCCGGGCAAGAACCCGGGAGCGGGTCTCCATGCCCTTCTCGTGTTGGTTGCAACTGCACGGCAGTGAGTGAATCAGCCGTGAGTGAACGTCTGCCCCTCCCTTTGGGACTTCCTCCCACTTCAGGTCACCACGCGGTGCTGAGAGGCGCTCCCCGTGCCATACTGCGTGTCCCCCTCTATTTCGTCTGGAGGACCCTTGGTGCACACAGGTCAATCCCGATCTCCCAGTTCCTCCCCCAACCCCCGCTTCCCCCCTGGTATCCACGCATTTGTTTTCTCCATCTGAAAACACTGACGATATCTTTAATGCAGTGGAAACTTATAGAACTGTGCCAACGTGGTACTGATTTAGAAATATTTACAAGTCATTTTGTCACATACACGTTTCTAAGTTAAGAAGTGGGTACTGGTTTTCTCTCCAAACGCACTCAGTCAGCATCTCTAGAAGAGGAGTCCAGGAATCTGCACTTTACAAGCTCCTCAACTAATGTTTATGCACAGACGTGTTTGAGAAACACTGATTTAGGTAATGGTGGTAACTGGCTAAAAGGACTGATTATCACATTAGATTTAGATGAGGCAGAGTTCTTAACCAGGATCCGCTTCACTTAACTATCGCAAGGGAACAGTCAGAAACCTTAGGTGGAGCAGAGTGTCCTGGGACGCGTGGGATGGGCCCCTCTGGCCCTGAGTAGGTGGGTCTCTCAGGGAGGTCCAGGGGGTCGCTCACACAGCGGGAGCTTCTCAGCCACAAAGCATCCCCTCCACTCTGCCTCCAGGGGCCTGTATGGACTATGTGGCTCTCTGGGAGCTGTAATCAGAGCCAAGGTATCTTTCTCCTAATAAAATTTATTAATCTCTTCACCCAGAGTCCAGTTGGAAAGGAGAAATGGCTCTTTTGTTTCCCCGGGAGGTATTCTGGTAAAAGAGTGAGTGGATCACAGGCCGACTGCTTTAGCTCCCTCTTCCCAAATATACAGGTAGAGTATTCCTCTGGACTGGGTAATCCGGCTGTAGTAACACAGAGACCATAGCACAGGGCGGGTGGTGTCTCAGGCTCCAAAGACTGACCTTCTCTACCCTAGACTCCATCCCCAACGCTCAGCCAGAGTTTCTTGGAATGAAAACTTTTGATGTAACTGAGTTCCTTCTCTGATAGTATTTCTAATATTTAGTTATGGTTAGTTTTTCTCAGCTAAAGGCTAATTGTTTCTGATCAATAACTGCTTCCATTTATTGATATAACACCCAAGTTGATAGAAATAGAAATACATAAGAGTTAAATTAATCATCATTTTATGATTTTGGTGATAAAAGGCAAATAGTGTTGCTCTTTTCAGAGTTTACATTAATTCTAGACATAATAGATGTTCTCTGTACATTTGTTAGATAATTAAATGCAAATATAATTTTTAAATAATTTTGAATACTTTCCTCTTGAAAAAAAAACACCTTTTCCTTTTACTGAATAGATAATATTAGATTAATATGGTACAATTCCAATTTGTTTATTATAAAAAGTTTTCAGCTTCAAGTTTGGAAAACTTAGGTTTCAAACTCACTGCATTTTAAACACTCAAAATGACAAAACTCATTTGCTTTAAATCAGATAGAGCATGTGTGTCTCTATGAGGCCACATTACTACAGGAAGTTGTTGGAAGCTACCTTGATTATTCTGATCAATTTTATAGGGGCAACCACTGTATGTGTGTGTGCTAATCGCTCAGGCATGTCCAACTCTTTGTGACCCCGTGGAGTATAGCCTGCCAGGTTCTGTCCATGGGATTCTCCAGGCAAGAATACTGGAGTGGTAGCCATTCCCTTCTCCAGGGCATCTTCCCCACCCAGGGATCAAACCCAGGTCTCCACATTGCAGGTGGTTTCTTTACCATCTGAGCCTTCAGGAAAGCCCTTTAGGTGTTTTGTTTTTTTTTTTTCAGCTTTTATTTTATATTGTAGTGTAGTTGATTAACACCAATATTAGTTTCAAGCACACAGCAAAGTGATTCAGATATACATCTACATGTATCTATTCTTTTTCCAGTTCTTCTGCCATTCAGCTCACTACAGAGCATTCAGCAGGGCTTCCTGTGCTAGACAGGAGGTCCTTGCTGGTTATCTGGTTTGTATACAGGAGTGTGTACCTGTCCATCCCAAACTCCTTCACTCTCCGTCCCCTCCCCACTTTTCCCCACTGGATTCCNGTATCTATTCTTTTTCCAGTTCTTCTGCCATTCAGCTCACTACAGAGCATTCAGCAGGGCTTCCTGTGCTAGACAGGAGGTCCTTGCTGGTTATCTGGTTTGTATACAGGAGTGTGTACCTGTCCATCCCAAACTCCTTCACTCTCCGTCCCCTCCCCACTTTTCCCCACTGGATTCCGTAAGTTCATTCTCTACGTCTGTGAGTCTGCTTCTGTTTTGTGAATAACTTCCATCTGTTTTACTTGAGACAATCATGCTAAGCGAAGTGAAGTCAGACAGAGAAAGACGAATATCGTATGATGTTGCTTATATGCAGAAGCTACAGGGAAACCCTGTACTTAACTATGTCGGAAAATAGCCAGAGGCTCCTCTCTTGGTGCCAACGGCAAGTTCCGCATCCACTAAGCAGCCAGCGGCCACTTAGAGAAACCCTAGGCTCTGGACTGAAGCCCATCGGCCAACACTGGGTCTCTCTGAGCAGGTCCCGTGGAAGCCCTGGGATGGCTCAGTTAATATCATCGTATAGAAATCACGTGACATACAGAATCTCTTTTTTGGTTAGTCTAGCTAAAGGTTTGCCAATTATGTTCTGCATGTTTAAACTCAGGGCTACTTGGTTTCACAATACTATCCTTATTAAGCAGAATGCTAAGACTTGTGAAAGCTTTTGCTTGAGAGTGAGTAAAAACTTTTGGGAGGTAACCAGAGTTCCATGACCATACTTCTGAATGACCTTTCTGACTACCAAAGAGGAGCTTGTATGATGGAAGAATATTTATCATTATACAGTATATGGAACGACATTGTATTAACTGCAAAATCTTAACATTTCTATTACTTTTCTTAAGCACCAAAATCATAATCAAGCATAAAGCTTAAGATTTGCAATACTATTCAAGAATAACACAAGAATGATTATGTCTTGGTATTTTTTAAAACATACATACATCTGATTTTTTCCAGTAAAATGTGTTAAATTAGTAGTCTTTCCTACTACCATTGCTGAGGTATTGCTATTTTCCAGGAAGTTTACCTTTTTACCGTATATATTTTAAATTCTGACTATATGTCCGGCACCTGATTTAGCTTCATAACTCTGTAAGACTGGACAATGACTTTTTCCTGAATTACAAATGAGAAAGCTTTTATCAAAAGAAGAGGAGAGAGTAAAGGAGGGAGAGAGACAGAGACAGAGAGAGAGGGGGGAAAGAACAGATTAGACGCTCATTCAAGTCCACATGGCTTGTAAGTGATAGAACCAGGATTTGAATCTAATCAATCTGACTTTTCTTAAAGCCTCAGTGATACATGATGTTAACAATGAGGCAAATTAAGTACATATATTTTATAATTACATCAAGATATCTGATACAATGTTTTATAAATACCTTGTAAACTCTGTGGAGTCAATAGCATGACTTTGTTGTTGTTTTTCAGTGGCTAAGTTGTGTTCAGCTCTGTGACCCCATGGACTGCAGCACACCAGGCTCCTCTGTGCTCCACTGTCTTCTCGAGTTTGCTCGAGTTCATGTCCATTGAGTGAGTGGTGCTATCCAACTATCTCATCTAGGTTGAGTTAAAATTTTGTAAGCTTTTGTAACCAGAGTTCTAACTCATCCATTTAATACATGGGTACTGAGCATGTTCTGTTGCTAAGAAACTGTATCGGGGGGTGGGAATATAGCAGTAATAAAAGAGGAAAATGACCCCATCTTCGTGGAGATGTTGAATGGAGGGACACCGCCCAATGAAATAGTAATAAGGCGACTAGAGTATGAGCCAGATNTATGAAGGACCCTTTCGAGGTCCCGGAGTGAACGTGTGATTTCCCATGCTGTCTCTTATACACATCTAGATGTGTATAAGAGACAGGGCAACTAGAGTATGAGCCAGATAATGAATATATGGGAGAAAGTAGACCATTAAAAGGGGATAAGGAGTACCACCCTTATGGCAGAAAGTGAAGAAGAACTAAAGAGCCTCTTGATGAAAGTGAAAGAGAAGAGTGAAAGAGCTGGCTTAAAACTCAACATTCAGAAAACTAAAACCAGTCAATTCTAAAGAAACTCAGTCCTGAATACTCATTAGAAGGACTGATGCTGAAGCTGAATACATTGGCTCCAATACATTGGCCACCTGACGTGAAGAACTGACTCATTGGAAAAGAACCTGATGCTGGAAAAGATTGAAGGCAGGAGAAGGGGACAGCAGAAGATGAGATGGTAGGATGGCATCACCAATGCCATGGACATGAGTTTGAGTAAACTCCGTGAGTTGGTGATGGACAGGGAAGCCTGATGTGCTGCAGTCCATGGGGTCACAAAGAGTTGGACACGACTGAGTGACTGAACTAATAAGTACCAAGGCATGGAGGTGAGTTTGTCACTTAAAAGAATGTTCAAAGAAAGCCCTGCTGAGGTGATACTTGAGCAAAGAACTGAAGCAGTGAGGGAAACAGCCTTGGGCATCAAGGCAATTTGGGAGTGGATTCAACAATTTGGATGACCTGTTGTTATTACTTGCCATCAGTATGCGTGATAGCCATTCCTAGTACATTGTTTGATAAAATCAGGACCTAAAGTATCACAGCTGTCTCTTATACACATCTAGATGTGTATAAGAGACAGGTGCTGAGAGGCGCACCCCGTGCCATACTGCGTGTTCCCCTCGGCGTCTGTTTCGTCTAGAGGACCCTTGGTGCACACAGGTCAGTCCCGATCTCCCAGTTCCTCCCCCCACCCCCGCTTCCCCCTTGGTATCCACGCATTTGTTTTCTCCATCTGAAAACACTGACGATATCTTTAATGCAGTGGAAACTTATAGAACTGTGCCAACGTGGTACTGATTTAGAAATATTTACAAGTCATTTTGTCACATACACGTTTCTAAGTTAAGAAGTGGGTACTGGTTTTCTCTCCAAACGCACTCAGTCAGCATCTCTAGAAGAGGAGTCCAGGAATCTGCACTTTACAAGCTCCTCAACTAATGTTTATGCACAGACGTGTTTGAGAAACACTGATTTAGGTAATGGTGGTAACTGGCTAAAAGGACTGATTATCACATTAGATTTAGATGAGGCAGAGTTCTTAACCAGGATCCGCTTCACTTAACTATCGCAAGGGAACAGTCAGAAACCTTAGGTGGAGCAGAGTGTCCTGGGACGCGTGGGATGGGCCCCTCTGGCCCTGAGTAGGTGGGTCTCTCAGTGAGGTCCAGGGGGTCGCTCACACAGCGGGAGCTTCTCAGCCACAAAGCATCCCCTCCACTCTGCCTCCAGGGGCCTGTATGGACTATGTGGCTCTCTGGGAGCTGTAATCAGAGCCAAGGTATCTTTCTCCTAATAAAATTTATTAATCTCTTCACCCAGAGTCCAGTTGGAAAGGAGAAATGGCTCTTTTGTTTCCCCGGGAGGTATTCTGGTAAAAGAGTGAGTGGATCACAGGCCGACTGCTTTAGCTCCCTCTTCCCAAATATACAGGTAGAGTATTCCTCTGGACTGGGTAATCCGGCTGTAGTAACACAGAGACCATAGCACAGGGCGGGTGGTGTCTCAGGCTCCAAAGACTGACCTTCTCTACCCTAGACTCCATCCCCAACGCTCAGCCAGAGTTTCTTGGAATGAAAACTTTTGATGTAACTGAGTTCCTTCTCTGATAGTATTTCTAATATTTAGTTATGGTTAGTTTTTCTCAGCTAAAGGCTAATTGTTTCTGATCAATAACTGCTTCCATTTATTGATATAACACCCAAGTTGATAGAAATAGAAATACATAAGAGTTAAATTAATCATCATTTTATGATTTTGGTGATAAAAGGCAAATAGTGTTGCTCTTTTCAGAGTTTACATTAATTCTAGACATAATAGATGTTCTCTGTACATTTGTTAGATAATTAAATGCAAATATAATTTTTAAATAATTTTGAATACTTTCCTCTTGAAAAAAAAACACCTTTTCCTTTTACTGAATAGATAATATTAGATTAATATGGTACAATTCCAATTTGTTTATTATAAAAAGTTTTCAGCTTCAAGTTTGGAAAACTTAGGTTTCAAACTCACTGCATTTTAAACACTCAAAATGACAAAACTCATTTGCTTTAAATCAGATAGAGCATGTGTGTCTCTATGAGGCCACATTACTACAGGAAGTTGTTGGAAGCTACCTTGATTATTCTGATCAATTTTATAGGGGCAACCACTGTATGTGTGTGTGCTAATCGCTCAGGCATGTCCAACTCTTTGTGACCCTGTGGAGTATAGCCTGCCAGGTTCTGTCCATGGGATTCTCCAGGCAAGAATACTGGAGTGGTAGCCATTCCCTTCTCCAGGGGATCTTCCCCACCCAGGGATCAAACCCAGGTCTCCACGTTGCAGGTGGTTTCTTTACCATCTGAGCCTTCAGGAAAGCCCTTTAGGTGTTTTGTTTTTTGTTTTTCAACTTTTATTTTATGTTGTAGTGTAGTTGATTAACACCAATATTAGTTTCAAGCACACAGCAAAGTGATTCAGATATGCATCTACACGTATCTATTCTTTTTCCAGTTCTTCTGCCATTCAGCTCACTACAGAGCATTCAGCAGGGCTTCCTGTGCTAGACAGGAGGTCCTTGCTGGTTATCTGGTTTGTATACAGGAGTGTGTACCTGTCCATCCCAAACTCCTTCACTCTCCGTCCCCTCCCCACTTTTCCCCACTGGATTCCGTAAGTTCATTCTCTACGTCTGTGAGTCTGCTTCTGTTTTGTGAATAACTTCCATCTGTTTTACTTGAGACAATCATGCTAAGCGAAGTGAAGTCAGACAGAGAAAGACGAATATCGTATAATGTTGCTTATATGCAGAAGCTACAGGGAAACCCTGTACTTAACTATGTCGGAAAATAGCCAGAGGCTCCTCTCTTGGTGCCAACGGCAAGTTCCGCATCCACTAAGCAGCCAGCGGCCACTTAGAGAAACCCTAGGCTCTGGACTGAAGCCCATCGGCCAACACTGGGTCTCTCTGAGCAGGTCCCGTGGAAGCCCTGGGATGGCTCAGTTAATATCATCGTATAGAAATCACGTGACATACAGAATCTCTTTTTTGGTTAGTCTAGCTAAAGGTTTGCCAATTATGTTCTGCATGTTTAAACTCAGGGCTACTTGGTTTCACAATACTATCCTTATTAAGCAGAATGCTAAGACTTGTGAAAGCTTTTGCTTGAGAGTGAGTAAAAACTTTTGGGAGGTAACCAGAGTTCCATGACCATACTTCTGAATGACCTTTCTGACTACCAAAGAGGAGCTTGTATGATGGAAGAATATTTATCATTATACAGTATATGGAACGACATTATATTAACTGCAAAATCTTAACATTTCTATTACTTTTCTTAAGCACCAAAATCATAATCAAGCATAAAGCTTAAGATTTGCAATACTATTCAAGAATAACACAAGAATGATTATGTCTTGGTATTTTTTAAAACATACATACATCTGATTTTTTCCAGTAAAATGTGTTAAATTAGTAGTCTAGCCTACTACCATTGCTGAGGTATTGCTATTTTCCAGGAAGTTTACCTTTTTACCGTATATATTTTAAATTCTGACTATATGTCCGGCACCTGATTTAGCTTCATAACTCTGTAAGACTGGACAATGACTTTTTCCTGAATTACAAATGAGAAAGCTTTTCTCAAAAGAAGAGGAGAGAGTAAAGGAGGGAGAGAGACAGAGACAGAGAGAGAGGGGGGAAAGAACAGATTAGACGCTCATTCAAGTCCACATGGCTTGTAAGTGATAGAACCAGGATTTGAATCTAATCAATCTGACTTTTCTTAAAGCCTCAGTGATACATGATGTTAACAATGAGGCAAATTAAGTACATATATTTTATAATTACATCAAGATATCTGATACAGTGTTTTATAAATACCTTGTAAACTCTGTGGAGTCAATAGCATGACTTTGTTGTTGTTTTTCAGTGGCTAAGTTGTGTTCAGCTCTGTGACCCCATGGACTGCAGCACACCAGGCTCCTCTGTGCTCCACTGTCTTCTCGAGTTTGCTCAAGTTCATGTCCATTGAGTGAGTGGTGCTATCCAACTATCTCATCTAGGTTGAGTTAAAATTTTGTAAGCTTTTGTAACCAGAGTTCTAACTCATCCATTTAATACATGGGTACTGAGCATGTTCTGTTGCTAAGAAACTGTATCGGGGGGTGGGAATATAGCAGTAATAAAAGAGGAAAAATGACCCCATCTTCGTGGAGATGTTGAATGGAGGGACACCGCCAAATGAAATAGTAATAAGGCAACTAGAGTATGAGCCAGATAATGAATATATGGGAGAAAGTAGACCATTAAAAGGGGATAAGGAGTACCACCCTTATGGCAGAAAGTGAAGAAGAACTAAAGAGCCTCTTGATGAAAGTGAAAGAGAAGAGTGAAAGAGCTGGCTTAAAACTCAACATTCAGAAAACTAAAACCAGTCAATTCTAAAGAAACTCAGTCCTGAATACTCATTAGAAGGACTGATGCTGAAGCTGAATACATTGGCTCCAATACATTGGCCACCTGACGTGAAGAACTGACTCATTGGAAAAGAACCTGATGCTGGAAAAGATTGAAGGCAGGAGAAGGGGACAGCAGAAGATGAGATGGTAGGATGGCATCACCAATGCCATGGACATGAGTTTGAGTAAACTCCGTGAGTTGGTGATGGACAGGGAAGCCTGATGTGCTGCAGTCCATGGGGTCACAAAGAGTTGGACACGACTGAGTGACTGAACTAATAAGTACCAAGGCATGGAGGTGAGTTTGTCACTTAAAAGAATGTTCAAAGAAAGCCCTGCTGAGGTGATACTTGAGCAAAGAACTGAAGCAGTGAGGGAAACAGCCTTGGGCATCAAGGCAATTTTGAGAGTGGATTCAACAATTTGGATGACCTGTTGCTATTACTTGCCATCAGTATGCGTAATAGCCATTCCTAGTACATTGTTTGATAAAATCAGGACCTAAAGTATCACAGTATTTGAATATGAACCAGATTTCACTCTGTGAACTTCAGAATGAATAAACACACAGCCCTTGTTGTGCATAAGAAAGTAAATAACTGCCTACCTTTAGAAATCTGGATTATCAGTGATGTATTTGGAAAATAATTTGTAACTGTAGTCTGTTTGAGCTAGTTGACACTGAGATATGACTGCCAAAAATAAAGCTAATTGGTTATTAGGCATCATTAACAAAAGTGATATCCAGTAATATCAGATTGTACTTACATGTCTTGCAATCATGTTTTAAAAGACATGCAAGGTAGAGGATATTCATTTACAGAAAAATGACAAAAGGGATATCTTTACCTTTAGGCTTTGGGGCAGCTACATTCCATGAGGAAATGCTCCCCCAGAGAATGTGCTGGGTTAGTAATCCTGAAACTATTAGCCTTACAGTATTTAGAATTATACACAATTACAGATACTAGTCGATTAATTCAACCCCTAACTGGAAAATCCAGTTTATATGAGCAACAATAGAAAGCATTTAACCTAGCCTTTGGTAAAACAGTCTTATTCAGGCTTTCACAGTCAAGGTGCCTACAGAGGGGAAAACTAATCTTAAAATCAGCAAATGTAAAAAGATAAAGCAAGGAAAACACAGAGATGATCTGGAGAGTAATAATCATAAAGACACAAGTTGATTAATTGATAGGATTTCCAGTTAGGAGGGTTCCACCCAGTAGAGAAACCTTTACAACGGTAAGGTTTCATCATAGAGGCTGTAAACTGAGAGATGTCAACAGATACACACAGTGATCTATAATCCAGATCTCTTAGGAAGATGGTTAAAAACTTTTTTAAAGCTAGGTCTTGTTTCCAAGGTCTGAAACTTGTCGTCAGAAAAGGGAGCTATTGGTGTGAAGTTTCAGTGTTTACAGCTCTAGGCTCTCTCCATGGAAGATCTTTTGGTATCTATCAGCAGAACTGGGGCTTCCCAGCTGGCACTAGTGGTAAAGAATGGACCTGTCAATGCAGGAGGCATAAGAGACGTGAGTTCGATCCCTGAGGGGGTAAGATGGCCTGGAGGAGGGCATGGCAACCCACTCCAGTATTCTTGCCTGGAGAATCCCATGGACAGAGGAGCCTGGCGGGCCACTCCATAGGGCCACAAAGAGTCAGACACAACTGAGCAACCAAGCACACGTCAGCAGAATTAATTTTATCCTAAAATCCAAAGCTAGTAACCTTCTTAGTCCACGTAAGATTACAGATTTTTGGTCAACCTACATTAATAAGGGGCTTTTCTGGTGGCTCAGACTGAATTGCGGTGCTAAAGGAGACTCTTGAGAGCCTCCTGAACAGCAAGGAGACCAAAACATTTAATCCTAAAAGAAATCAACCCTGAATATTCATTGGAAGGACTGATGCTGAAATTGAAACTCTAATACGTTGACCACCTGATTTGAAGAGACAACTCATTGGAAGAGACCCTGATGCTGGGAAAGATTGAGGGCAGGAGGAGAAGGGGACAACAGAGGATGAGATGGTTGGATGGCATCACGGACTCGATGGACGTGAGTCTGAGTGAACTCCGGGAGTTGGTGATGGACAGGGAGGCCTGGCGTGCTGTAGTCCATGGTGTCGCAAAGAGTCGGACACGACTGAGCGACTGAACTGAACTGAATGTCTAATTCTCACCACCACACTATGAAGTATGTCTTACTAATATCTCTCTTTTACAGATACGGAAACTGAGGAAGTTAAGGAGCTTGCCCTAGATTAGGCTTTTGGTATAGGATAGAATCTGGATTTCAATAGCCAAGTTTAAGATAAAGAAAAAAGAAGCATGGGGCTGTGAGCGTGCTGAAAACCAGAATGTCAAAGAAAAGGGAGTGTTATTTAAAGAGAACTTTTGAAATGTTTATGATTTGTCACGTAAACACCCTTATCATCTCTCCATGAAACCCATTTAACCATCAGTGTCCCTTTTCAAGGGCTTAGCCTCAGATTTGTGGTTTTGCCATGAATGAGAATGTCCCGGTTGGTCTTTAAATTACATCAGGATGATTCCACAAGGCCTGCTACATGAGGTCACGCAAAGATTAATGAAGGTTGTCAAAGCATAACCACATATTAAAACCGAGATGTTTGCACACATCCTCTGCCTCACGCACTTTTTAAATTAATCTCTATTTTAGAATGAATAAAATTATGGAAGCAAACAGGACATGTTCTGCGATTTCATCAATAATGTATAGGAAATCTTTTTGCTATACAGTAAGCTCCAAACAAAGAGGAAAAGAAGGTCAAGGAGAGGAGGAGTGGCAGGACTGATTTCATTCGTGTTTTTAATGAATCATGGGCAGAAGTTGCAGAGGTGAGTGACAAAGAGTTTTGTCAAAGCATCTCTGTAGATATTCAGCCTTCTTGACACGTTTTCTTTATCACTGAGGAACAATGAAAACAATCTCACATTTGTAAGCAAATGTATAAAAAAACCTATAAATAAAAATTAAGATGTTTCTTTCCAGGAGCCAGTTGTTTGCCCATTAATTAAGTGAGCTCTGTATTATCATGGAATGAGAATGTTTTTGCTAAATTGCATCCTTAAACAAGAACATATTCTCCACTTTGTCAAGAGTTACATTTGGAAAGAAATTTGCTTTGTTTTGATCAGTATATATGGTCATGTAATTAATAATATAATTTAGCAAAAGAAAAAAATAGTGTTTCCTCTCCTTAAATTTTTCTTTATAATTACTTCTTATTTCTGCTTTTCCAACTCAGCGTTTGAAACACAAAATGAAAAGAAAAATAACAAGATTATTTGATTCTTGGACCTGTCATATAAATGACCGTTTTCCAAGTTTGTAAAATAATGTCTATTATTGTAATTAGAACTTGGAAAGCTAATTCAGAGAATAAACATCAAACTGAGCCTTTTCCTGAACGGAACTAAACCTTTTAGGGTTCATAGGCATTCACCTCTTCCTAGAACCTTGAGAAATGTGCTGTTTTTAATTACAATGGCTATCAGAAGTAGCCCGTCGTCATCATTCTATATTAACCAGGCGTGTGTCAGACAGGCAGAGTTCGAGCAGTATTTCATGCTTCTTGCCTTTTAACCGCCATCATTTTCCTCATGCTTAGCATCTATAAGTGATTAATTGATAGACCGAGAAGATTGATGAATGTAAATAACAGCGCTAAGATATGAAAGGTTAAGAATGCGAAACATTTTTTATTTAGTAAAAAATGAGCTTACACAACCTCAAGGAGGCCAAGAATCCTGAAAAGACGTGCTGTGCTTCCTGCCCCCCGGGCTGGTTGGGTGGAGGACACGCCGAGCGCTGTGTGGCTGGTTACTTTTCACGGTGTGATTCGGATGGCTTTTATTTCCCGTTTGCAGTTTTACTCCTCAGGCCACATGCTGAGCTGTTTTTTGTTCGTTTGTTTCGGGTTTTTGTTTTTTTTTTTAGTGCAAAATAGTCCCACTTGTGAAATTCCCCTAGCTACATCTTCTGCATTCTCTCTCATAAAGTTCGTTCTTTAATCCTTTCATTATCTCCAGCTGTTTGACCCATCCCTCTAGCTAGTTGATATCATGGCAGTCATGATTTTTACTAGGAATTTTATATATAGTTTCTCATTTAATATTCAAAGGCATGTACTTGATTTTCCCCATTTGACCAGTGGAGACATGTTGGTGCAGAGAGGGTAAATTGATCAGCGATGCTCTTTCCATGCGTCAGGTCTGCCCAAAAACAAAGCTCATGTTCTGAACCACCACAAAATATGTCCTCTGTCTTTTTACATTCTTCCCTATCCATCGTTGATGTCACGGTCAGCTCACCAACATGATGTATAATATCTTGAAGTATTTCTCTTTCATTTTTGTAGACCCAATTTTGCACTACCCTCAAATCCTAGGTAAACCCCTTTGTTTTCTCTGGTTTTGCTCTCAGCTCCTAAGAAATGTTAGAGAAAACTAAATTCATGTGTTCAAAGGCTATATTCAGTTCAGTCACTCAGTCGTGTCAGACCCTTTGTGATCCCATGAACCGCAGCACACCAGGCCTCCCTGTCTATCACCAACTCCCGGAGTTTACTCAAACCCATGTCCATTAGGTCAGTGATGCCATCCAGCCATCTCATCCTCTGTTGCCCGCTTCTCCTCCTGCCCTCGATCTTTCCCAGCATCAGGGTCTTTTCAAATGAGTCAGCTCTTCGCATCAGGTGGCCAAAGTATTGGAGTTTCAGCTTTAACATCAGTCCTTCCAATGAACAACCAGGACTGATTTCCCTTAGGATGGGCTGGTTGGATCTCTTTGCAGTCCAGGGGACTCTCAAGAGTTTTCTCAAAAATAATATTTCAAACTTCAGTTAGAGGCTTAAATATACACGGCAACATTCTCACTAATTTTAAGCTACTTCCTCTTCTCGTGCTCCAGCCCAGCTGTCCAAAATGTGCAAGTTTTTCAAGGCCTCCAATTCTGCCCCAAGTTATCTTGCCCTTAGAAGAACATGCGTTCTTAAACCTTAATCTTTTTTTTTTCCTTTTAATCAGAAAGTCCATAAAATTTCTTTCTTCCTCTGAACCTTAAAATAAAGGATATCAATAATTCAGGGACTTCAGGGACTTCTTCAACTTATTAAATTGTAAACAGAAATCTGGGTTTATGTACAATTTTTCTTTTTAAAGGACAATAGTATTTGTTAGCTTCTCCAAAGGAATCTGTGGTCCAAAAAAGATAATGCCTAAAAGATTTGACCTAAATCTTTTCTTTTTAACTTTCTCTTTAATTTCAGAAGCACATGAACTTTTTTCCAAATTTAGATTATTATATCTTCCTGATAAATGGAAGTTTTGCATTATAATGAAACACCTACTTTTAACATGCTTCTGGGTTTGAAGTGCTTTTATTTATTAATTTTTTTGAAGTGCTTCAAAAATTAACATAGGTATATGAGATTGATTTTGGTTTGCATGGGTACCTTTTTCCATTCAATTATATTCAATTTACATTAAAGTTATGTGTCTTGTAAGTAACATGAGTTGAGTTTAGAATTTTTGACAGTCTCTCAATTGTGTCTTCAATTGAATTATTAATATATTTTCTAAAATAGTAGGGCTTAAATCTGCTACTTTTTCTATCTTGCTTTTTATCTCCCTCCTGCCCCTGCCTTTTTTAGGAATGTACTTTTTATCATTCTAATTTTCTTCTCATCTATTATGTTACACACTTTTTTGTAAATCCTTCTGGTTTATCATGGAGATTTTGGCATTAAGTCTTTACTTATGAAAGTCTAAAATAAATTAGTACATTTTCACTTCTCAGGCAACACAAAAATCATAGAATAACTATTTATCTCTCCCCTAACTTGCATACTATTGTATTGCTGAAATTCCCCAGACATTATGTCTTATATTAACATAGATTTAGACATCTGTTTACTTTTTTCAGTGTTTTTCAGAACTGCTAATATCTCTTGAGTGTTCATCTGGAAGGGTCTTCTGCCCAAACACATTTTTCAGTATTTCTATATTACATGTCTGCTGGCTACAGTTTTAAATTTTTTTAATTATCTAAAAATACCTTTATTTTATTTCCATTTTTGAGATGTATTTTTAACCTAGAATTCTACATTAACAATTCTATGTTGACAGTTATGTTCCTTTCAGTCCTTCAAAATTATCATTCCATTGTTCACTGATTTCCATTGATTCCATTGAGAATTCCATCGTTGCTACTTTTAAAATAATATCTTTTCTTCTCTGTTAGTTCCTATCTTTATTTTTGGTTTTCAATAATTTTAGTATACAGGCTAGCTGTTTCAAAACTGATGAAAGACATTAAGCCATAGATTCAAGTACTGTGACTTCTAAATAGTGTAAATACAAAGGACATCACCTCATTACTTAGACTTGTTAGGTTCTCAGCAGAAGTCTGTTCTGAACCCTATAATTGCCATTGCCAATTGCACAATAAGTTCTGGAAACTTTTTCCCACATTAACCTGGCCATTTGCACGTACTTTCCTCACTTATCTTCTATTCAGGCTTTGTTTTACTCAAATCTCTCCCATAGGAAAATATTTTAAAACCCTGCCTCATCAAAATCACCAGAGTCTTTCTTCATGATTGTCAAGTCACTGGCCTTGTTCCAGTCCATAATCACACGGGCTTACTTACATGATCCACATTGTGACTGACTCATCCCTCTTGTTAAACTTATTCACCCCTTGGTTTCTGTGACTCTGCTTGCTCTTACTTTCTCTCTAAATACCCTGCATTATCTCCTCTTCCTCTGTTTGTCTCTAAAATTTGTGATTTTTATGGTTTTCTCCTCAGTTGTCTTTGCTTCTCACTATAGTCTTCACCACTACATGGCTGCATCTTCATATGTAATCTTTCCATTCTTCCTTCTGTATTATATGTCTCAAATGTCCACCTAAGTTATCTGAACTTCAATTTTATCACTAGCTGCTACTGCTCCTAAGTTGCTTCAGTCGTGTCCGACTCTGTGCGACCCCATGGGCTGCAGCCTACCAGGCTCCTCTGTCCATGAGATTTTCCAGGCAAGAGTACTGGAGTCGGTTGCCATTGCAAAAGCCTCAAATCGACATACTTTCCATTCTTTCTTCCTCTAAACTAGTAACTGTCCTATAGCTCATTTCACAGTTTAAAACATCAAGGCTCCAAATCTAGATTCAGCTTTATTTTATTGATTTTAGATTTTGTTGGAATATTCTTGCTTTACAGTATTGTATAAGTTTCTAGTCTATAGCCAAATGAAGCCCTTCATATCAGTTCAGTCATTCAGTACTGTCCGACTTTTTCAGACCCCAAGGACTGCAGCACACTAGGCTTACCTGTCCATCACCAACTCTGGAATCTGCCCAAATTCATGTCCATTGAGTCAGTGATGCCATCCAACCATCTCATCCTCTGTGGACCCCTTCTCATCCCACCTTCAATGTTAAACAGCATCGGGGTCTTTTCCATTGAGTCAGTTCTTCCCATCAGGTAGCCAAAGTATTGGAGCTTCAGCTTAAGCATCAGTCCTTCAAATGAATATTCAGGACTGATTTTCATTAGGATTGACTGGAGGGATCTCCTTGCAGTCCAAGGGACTCTCAAGAGTCTTCTCCAACACCACAGTTCAAAAGCATCAATTCTTCAGTGTTCAGCCTTCTTTATGGTCCAACTCTCACATCTGTACATAACTACTGGAAGACCCATAGCTTTGACTAGATGGACCATTGTTGGTAAAGTAATGTCTCTGCTTTTTAATATGCTATCTAGGTTGGTCATAACTTTTCTTCCAAGGAGCAATCGTCTTAATTTCATGGCTGCACTCAACATCTGCAGTGATTTTGCAGCCAAAAAAATAAAGTTAGTCACTGTTTCCATTGTTTCCCCATCTATTTGCCATGAAGTGATGGGACCAGATGCCATGATCTTCGTTTTCTGATTGTTGAGTTTTAAGCCAGTTTTTTCACTCTCCTCTTTCACTTTCATCAAGAGGCTCTTTAGTTCTTCATCTCTTTCTGCCATAAGGGTGATGTCATTTGCATATCTGAGGTTATTGATGTGGCTCCCGGCAATCTTGATTCCTGCTTGTGCTTCATCCAGTCCAACATTTCTCACAATATACTCTGCATATAAGTTAAATAAACAGGATGACAATATACAGCCTAGATGTACTCCTTTCCCGATATGGAACCAGTCTGTTGTTCCATGTCCAGTTCTAACTGTTGCTTCTTGACCTGCATACAGATTTCTCAGGAGGCAGGTTAGGTGGTCTGGTATTCCCAACTCTTGGAGAATTTTCCACAGTTTGTTGTGATCCACACAGTCAAGGCTTTAGCGTAGTCAATGAAGCAGATGTTTTTCTGGAATTCTCTTACTTTTTCTATGATCCAACAGCTGTTAGCAATTTGATCTCCCATTCCTCTGCCTTTTCTAAATCCAGCTTGAACATCTGGAAGTTCATGGTTCACATATTGCTGAAGCCTGGCTTGGAGAATTTTGAGCATTACTTTGCTAGCTTGTGAGATGAGTGCAATTGTGTAGTAGTTTGAGCATTCTTTGGCATTGCCTTTCTTTGGGATTGGAATGAAAACAACTTTTCCAGTCCTGTGGCCACTGCTGCGTTTTCCAAATGTGCTAGCATATTGAGTGCAGCACTTTCATAGCATCATCTTTTAGGATTTGAAATAGCTCAACTGGAATTCCTTCACCTCCACTAGCTTTGTTCAAAGTGATGCTTCCTAAAGCTCACTTAACATTGCATTCCAGGATGTCTGGCTCTAGGTGAGTGATCACACCATCATGATTATCTGGGTCATTAAGATCTTTTTTGTACAGTTCTTCTGTGTATTCTCACCACCTCTTCTTAATATCTTTTGCTTCTGTTAGGTCCATACCATTTCTGTCCTTTATTGTGCCCATCTTTGCATGAAATGTTCCCTTGGTGTCTCTAATTTTCTTGAAGAGATCTCTAGTCTTTCCCATTCTGTTGTTTGTCCTTTATTTCTTTACAGTGATCACTGAGGAAGGCTTTCTTATTATCTCTCCTTGCTATTCTTTGGAACTCTGCACTCAAATGGGTATATCTTTCCTTTTCTCCTTTGCCTTTCACTTCTCTTCATAGCTGTTTGTAGGTGCCTCCTCAGACAGCTGTTTTACTTTTTTGCATTTCTTTTTCTGGGGGATGGTCTTGATCCCTGTCTCCTGTACAATGGTACAACCCTCCATCCATAGTTCATCAGGCACTCTGTCTATCAGATCTAGTCCCTTAAATCTATTTCTCACTTCCAAAGTATAATCATAAGGGATTTGATTTATGTCATACCGGAATGGTCTAGTGGTTTTCCCCACTTTCTTCCATTTAAGTCTGACTTTAGCAATAAGGAGTTCATGATCTGAGTCACAGTTCAGCTCCCAGTCTTGTTTTTGCTGACTGTATAGAGCTTCTCCATCTTTGGCTGCAAAGAATATAATCAATCTGATTTTGGTATTGACCGTCTGGTGACGTACATATGTAGAGTCATCTCGTGTGTTGTTGGAAAATGGTGTTTGCTATGACCAGTGCGTTCTCTTGGCAAAACTCTATTAGCCTTTGCCCTGTTTCATTTTGTACTTCAAGACCAAACTTGCCTGTTACTCCAGGTGTCTCTTGACTTCCTACTTTTGCATTCCAGTCCCCTGTAAAAAAAAAAAAAAAAAAAAACCATATTTTGGGGGTGTTATTTCTAGAAGGTCTCGTATGATCTTCATAAAACTATTCAACTTCAGCTTTTTCGGCATTACTGGTTGGGGCATAGACTTGGATTACTGTGATATTGAATAGTTTGCCTTGAAAATGAACAGAGATCATTCTGTCGTTTTTGAGACTGCATCCAAGTAATGCATTTCAGACTCTTTTGTTGACTATGATGGCTACTCCAGTTCTTCAAGGGATTCCTGCTCACAGTAGTAGATATAATGATCATCTGAGTTAAATTCACCCATTCCAGTCCATTTTAGTTCATTGATTCCTAAAATGTTGATGTTCATTCTTGCCATCTCCTGTTTGACCACTTCCAATTTGCCTTAATTCATGGACCTAACTTTCCAGGTTCCTATGCAGTATTGCTCTTTACAGCATCGGACTTTACTTCCATCACCAGTCACATCCACAACTGGGTGTTGTTTTTGCTTTGGCTCCATCTTTTCATTCTTTCTGGAGTTATTTCTCCACTGATCTCCAGCAGCATATTGGGCACATACCAACCTGGGGAGTTCATCTTTCAGTGACCTATCTTTTTGCCTTTTCATACTGTTCATGGGGTTCTCAAGGCAAGAATCCTGAAGTGGTTTGCCATTCTCTTCTCCAGTGGATCACAATTTGTCAGAACTCTCCACCACGACCCATCTGTCTTGGGTGGCCCTACATGGCATGGGTCATAGTTTCATTGATTTTGAAAAGGCTGTGGTCCATGTGATAAGATTGGTTAGTTTTCTCTGATTGTGATTTTCAGTCTGTCTGCCCTCAAAAGGAGAAGGATAAGAGGCTTATGGAAGCCTCCTGATGGGAGAGACTGACTGAGGGGGAAACTGGGTCTTGTTCTGATGGGCGGGGCCATTCTCAGCAAATCTTTCATCCAGTTTTCTGTTTAAGGACAGGGCTGTGTTCCTTCCCTGTTATTTGACCTGAGGCCAAACTATGGTGGAGGTAATGAAGACAATGGTGACCTCCTTCAAACGGTCCCATGATGCACTGCTACACTCAGTGTCCCAACCCTGCAGCAGGCCATGGCCGACCCACACCTCTCCGGAGGCTCCTGGGCACTCCTGGGCAAGTCTGGGCCAGTCTCTTGTGGGGTCACCGCTCCTCTATCCTGGGTTCTGTCTGTGCCCTCACAGAGTCTGTTCCCAGTCCTGTGTAAATTCTGGAGGCTCTATGGTGGGTTAATGGTGACCTCCTCCAAGAGGGCTTTTGCCAAGCCCAGGGCTGCTGCGCCCAGAGCTCCTGGCCTGCGGCAGGCCACTGCTGACCCGGACCTCCTCAGGAGACACCCAGACACAATTCTGTCTCATTCTCTGTGAGGTCTCAGGGTCCTGCTGTGCACAAGGTATGTTTGAGCCCTCCAAGCGTCCCTGGTGGGTATGGAGTTTGGTTCTAGATGCAATTTCACCCCTCCTACCATCTTGCTGGGGCTTCTCCTTTGCCCCTTTTCTCTCTGATATCATAGAGAGTATCTCAACTATAAGATGCATATCGGCATCCTGAGAGAGATGGAGTAATAATATGAGTGGTATTCAGAAGAAAAAATGACTAGAGGTAGTTAAGACTTCAGGATATTTCAAGACTTTTTAAAATGACTGACAGTTCTTAATGCCAAGAATGCACTTCCACAGGGTTAAGACTATGAAGAGTTATGGAAGAAACTGATCTTTGTTAATGTTTATTTTTTCAACATTTAGCACAGTATTGGGCACTGCGTATCAGCCGTCCAGATGCTTTTAAGTTCACTTGAATTACCTGTCTCACTCTGCAAGGGGTTAAGATCACTTAGGGTGTGCAAGAGGATGAAAACTGGCAAAGAGCATCGGGTGGGTGTGTGGTTTCCTGACGCAGCCTGCCTGGTTCACATCCCAGCTTTACCACCTACTAGAGCTCTGACTTTTCCTTTGTTTTCTTTCCTTCGGTATCTTCCTTTAGCCATTAGACAACCCACAGTAGCTATGCTATCTATTCATAGGTTGTTGTGACAATTGAATATCAATACACATTTCCTGGCGGGCTTCCCTGGTGGCTCGGTGGTAAAGAATCTGCCTGCAGTGTAGAAGACCTGGGTTCGATCCCTGGGTTGGGAAGATCCCCTGGAGGAGGGCATGGCAACCCACTCCAGTATTCTTGCCTGGAGAATCCCATGGACAGAGGAACCTGGCAGGCTGCAGTCCATGGGGTCGCAATGTCAGACACTACTGAGTGCTAACACTTTGACTTATAAAAGTGTAGTCCCTAAGACAAAATAAGCATCGTTAAATTTTTTTGTCCTCTACTAGTAAGACAAAATGCAGATTTAGAGAACAAACTTACAGGTAGTAGTGGGGAAGGATGTGGGGAAGGCATAGCGAGGGATTTGGGGATGGACATGTACACGCTGCTATGTTTAAAATGGATCGCCAACAAGGACCTACTGTACAGCACAGGGAACTCTGCTCAATGCTATGTGGCAGCCTGGATGAGAGGGGAGTTTGGGGATAATGGATACATGCATATGTAAGGCTGAGCTGCTCTGCTGTGCACCTGAAACAACATTGTTAATCAGCTGTTAATGTTAATTAACAACACTGTGAATGTATTCCAGTATAAAGTAAAAAGCTTAAAGAAAAGACAGATGGTCATGGAAACAAAGATTTAAAGGACAGGTACGAGAAGGGGTTGGATGTGAAAGAAGCTGCACAAGATACTGAAGGAAAGTGGTTGAAGAGATGAGAGGGTACACACCTGCCTACACGCGTGTAAGCAAACGCACATATACACACGAACATGTGTGCACACGAGTACACAGCCACAGGACCCAAGAGGAGGGTGTGGCCAGAAGGAAGCAAGGCAATGGCACTGAATGTACCCACGGCACTGAGAAGGGAGCAGTGGCGAATGCTCCCTGAATCTAGGGAACAGGGCATTTGTGAGCCCTGGAAGCAGTCGTGTAAGAGCAGTTCAGCAAACTGAGAAGTGAGCACAAGAAATGGAGGAAGTAAAGGTGGGGGTAATCGATAATTCGCCCAGACAGTCCGAGCCTGAAAGGAGAAACAGAATAATGGCTGCTGGCACACGGTGGACAGACTGAGGGCTGTTTTTTATTTTGTATTGGGTTGACCAAAAGGTTCATTTGGGTTTTTCTGTAAAATGTTACAGAAACCTTTTTGGTCACATAAATGAGAGAAACAATTAATAGGTGGAATAGCTTTTTCAAGGTGTTTTATAAATATCAACTCATTTCATTTGCACACAGTTGAGGTAGATTGTGGTAGAAATAACACAATACAAGCTTGGAATTACAGGAGAATATTGATAGAGTATCTCTGTGAACTAATTGGTTAACATAACTACCTTGTAAGATAAAATAAAACATTTGTCATTTTTCCCTCTCATTTGTGTATACATAAATATACATGTCCTGATTTGAAATAGGTGAGATACATATTTATACATATATAGTATAGATATGTATATATATCATGATCAATCAGAATCTGTCACTCAAAAAAGACAGAACAAATGTCTAGTAAGACACTGTGTTACAAGAAATTAATAGTAACTTCAGTGATGTGTAGCCCATATCATGGGATTTATGATACAGAAGAGGGATATAGGAAATGCAGGGACAGAAGGAAGTACGTTAATAAGTTTACTACAAGGTGGTAAGTAAGAAGTGATAGTAAATGCTGCTGAGTTTGGAGGGGAAGAGAGTTGAGGTGGTCAGAGACACTTTCCTGGGAGAAATGACTTTTGCATTTGAACTTTATGAACAACTTGAATTTGGAAATACAGGTGGTGGGCTTATTTCATTCCAGGTAAGAGAGAAATGTTTCATAGAATACAAGAGATGAAAAGGCTATGCTGCTGCTGCTAAGTCACTTCAGTCGTGTCCGACTCTGTGTGACCCCATAGACGGCAGCCCACCAGGCTCCCCCATCCCTGGGATTCTCCAGGCAAGAATACTGGAGTGGGTTGCCATTTCCTTCTCAAGGGGTCTTCCCAGCCCAGGGACTGAACCTGTGTCTCCTGTGTCTCCTGCATTGGCAGGCTCATTCTTTACCACTAGCGCCACCTGGGAAGGCCATAGGACCACAGGCCCCTAAAATTGAGAAATGTTCCATTGGCGACTTCAAAAATCATGCAGATAGAAACTCTAGGCATTTATTATTATTAATCATTAGTATCATTAATATTGATAGTAATGGTAAATATTAATATCAACATTAATGTTAATATTAAGGTGGATAGCATTCATTTAATACTACTGATAACAGTAAGCATCAGTAACATTAATATTAGTGATGGTAGTAACCCAAAGCCTGGCCTGGCCATGCCACGGCTGATCTGCTGAGCCATGTGCAGGGGGCCCATAATGTGGGAGGTGTGGGCAACTGGCAAGACAGGTATATTTGACAGCATAAGAACAAGTCTAGACCAGTCAGCATCTTAAAGACATTTCAGATCCTTTACGTAAAGGCTCAGTCATTGGAAGCCATTCCCAACTCAAGCTGTATAAACCAATTTAGGTGATGAAGGTAGCAGGCGCTGCAAGCACAAGGGATTTATTCATAAGAATATTTATAGCAAAAATTCTGTCTGCCTGTCCCTCCTATGTATGCAGAATTATAGAAAGGACTAGTGCTCCTTACAATACGGAATTCAGGACTCATCTTAATTTTTAGCCTTGCAGGGAGCTGCTGATCTATTCAAAAGATTAAGAGCAATGTTTAAATTGCTTTTCTTTAATCAATTCGCAAATATTTGTTGGGACATTTAGCAAAATTGGAAATGGTAGAGTTGCCCAGTTTTGCCGAGCTCTAAGCTTGCAAGCAGAGCCTGCTGCCGCGAGAAGCCCAGACTCAGGGTGAGTCTTGAAGGCTGATCCATCATAAAGCTTCCTCCATCTCCCTCTGTGCAGGGCTGCCTGGAGAAAGGCTTAAATAAGAAGGAAGCCGCAAGGTGGGGGCGGGCAGAGGGTAGAGGTTGGGGCGGGAGCACGTACAGCTGTGGGTCATTAGCAATAATCACAGCCCCCCGGCAGGAGAGGAAGCCGAGCGTGGTGAGTACCCCTTTCCCCCTCTCCCTGTAAGAAGCCATCTGGCCAAGGCAGTTTCGAATCAAGGCTAGTAAGGGAATTTTATTCTGTTTGACTTTATTTAAAGTCCTAGTGTAGACCACGCCTTGGCTTTGAAGTGCGGGACTGAAATAAAAGCTCGCCTCTGGGCTTACAGCACCACGGAGTTGTCCTAAATGAGAGGTCACGGCGGGACGGCGCTCCTGGCCCCGCGGGGGAGGGAGGGGAGGGGGAGCCCCGCGTGCCCCGCCCCTGTGTTCTGATTGGGGCTGGCGGACCAGCGCTCTCCTCGCTGCCTGGTGGCAGTGTGCTTATAATCGCCTCTTTACTTAAAAATCCTCAGCCCTAATATTTATTTAGAAATAAAAGACACTAAAGGAAATATTTTCAAGGAGAAAAAATGGGAAAAGAACCAACTCCCAGGTTTCTTTTGGAGTATAAAATCTACTGATGGCTTCCCTTTTTTTCTGTTTCAAAGTTGTCTTTTATCTCACTCACCAAGGTCATTCTGTGTGAAACTTGAACATATCCAAGCAATTGTAATTGTCCATGTAGTGCATGCAGCAGGACTCTGCTACATTAAATTCATCTTTTAATGCCATCTTTGACATTTTTATGACACTTTGAGGATTGTATAGAAATATTTCAGTTGAAACAGCCATTTGTTTGAAGACCCCATTTTTGATTGGCCAGTTTTATTTATTACAGAGATGCAAAATAATGTGTGATTTGTAATGAAATCATAGAGGCCCCCTGAGTTGCCTCTTATTAGGAATGGAGTTGCACTATTATATTTTAGAACACAATTTTTGTTGTGAGGTTTGACATTGAGAACCCAGTGATGTGGTGAAGATGATTTAAATACTAGAGGATACATGTGTGAACACTCGAAGTTAGTCCTTCAATTTCTCATAAGTTATATATTGGCTCAAAATTGTTGGCCTTAAAGCAACATCTCCGAGCCAGTGGGCAAAAAACAGGATGCTGCACTGTGGCACCCTAGATGTCCACAAATAGTCAAACATGCAAAGCCCAGCTGGCAAATGTTGTATAAAATTAGCCCAAACCTTAAGCATTCTCACCCAAAAGGAGTAATTTTAGTTCCCTGAAGAATTCCATCTGTCTTTTGCATGAACATATAATATATGGTTGAGATTGGAGCAGTAGTACTGAAGATGAGAAAAGATTATGACCTTCAGAGAAAAAGGTGATTTATACATTTTTACCCAGAGGAAAAAAGTTTCCTTGTGGCATCTTTATGTAATTTTATAGCATGTTTGTTGTATAATTTGCATTTTAAAATAGTATAGGTTGGGTAGAAAGAGGGAGTATATATCTGGTAGAAAGAAATAAGGCAAATACAATTTTAAGCTTGATTTTTTAAGACGTTACTTAAAAGAGAAGAGATTTTCTTGTTGTTTTGGTGGTAGCACTGAAGAACACATGAAATTTTATTCTCCCTCTTCTTATCCGATGTCTTTATAAGGTTATATATTTAGCCCTGCTTAAACCAATCAGTCAAGACATGAAGCTAGAAAGCTGCTAATGGTGCCTTGATGTTCAAAACCTTTTTGTGTGAGGACTGACTTAGTGAATTATGTCAGTTAAGCGTTTTCTCGTCAAGATCTAACTGGAGCTCGGTTTACAAAACTCAAAATGAATCCAACAAAAATAAGCTGAGAAAAGACCAGCTGTCCTCATTTGTCCCGCTGTCCTCTTTTCAAGCTATTTTTTTCCTTCGGTGGTAAAGTTTTTACTTTGGGGTTTCTGAAATGCCATAGCTGGCTGTATTTACGTTTTGAGTACCTAGTCATGTGGAAGTTTTAATTCTCTATTGACACAGCTTGGAATGACGTGTTTCTTTGAGAACGGTCCAGAGAGAATGTTCTGGATTCACAAACAGCTGATGCCACCCCTTATGTCTAAAACGGAAAAGACAAAAAATAAATAAAAGAGAGAGAATAAAACCTTCACAGCCACAGAGTGGTTCTGTTGCTGCTAGGATAATGTGTACAACTAAAAATGATGGGTTCATTTTGAAGGCAGTGTTGTTAGACTGCTTTACTCAGTTCCTGCTGTGGTGGAGGCCCTGCTGGAGAANAAAAAATAAATAAAAGAGAGAGAATAAAACCTTCACAGCCACAGAGTGGTTCTGTTGCTGCTAGGATAATGTGTACAACTAAAAATGATGGGTTCATTTTGAAGGCAGTGTTGTTAGACTGCTTTACTCAGTTCCTGCTGTGGTGGAGGCCCTGCTGGAGAAAGGGCTCGACAGAAATAAATGGTCATTGTCCAGAGATGTCGTGGCAGCATGACAGGATGAAAAGAAAGGACTGCACTTTAGAATCACTTCGGGAAGCTTCCCCTGGGTGGAAAGGGCGCTGGCGACCACTGAAGGGGGTCAAACTCGAACTAGGAGCTCTGCCGGGAAAAGAAACAGCAGCTGGGAGTCTGGGGGTTAGCAGTGAGTTTGCAGGGGCGGCCTGAGTCTATGGGGAAGCTGGAGCCAGCCTCATCTGCAGCTCCAGTCCCTGGGGCCGCTTCCACCGCGAGCAGAGGCGGGATGTAAGTGGACAGAGCTGATGCCGCGGCTGACAGGCTTCACCTGTCCTGGACCTTGTGTCGGGGATTCTCCCCCGGCCCCCACTCCCCCATGAAAGTGCCTGTGAAGGGGCTCTGGCGCCACTGCAAACTCCACGCCCGGATCTCCAGGGACAGCTTCTCGGCAGGCCCGCCCCTCCTGCCGGCCCTGAAGCCCCAACCGTTTCTGTGGCTTCCTTCAGGGAGACACACAACCCCAGCTTCCTATTTTGACCATGTACTATTTGTCTACTTAAAAAATCTTCCCTTGAATGTTAAAGAGAAAAAAAACTCAAAATGCCTGAAATCAGAGCTTTTGTTTTTTCCATGAGCTTCTTCTGATGCTCATCTTCCCCCTCCATCAATGCTACCACCACCCCCTCCTGTCCTTTCAAGCAGTCA
>SJYX01011658.1:69121-137013 GCA_006410675.1 Oreotragus oreotragus
TGTCCGACTCTCTGCGACCCCGTGAATTGCAACACGCCAGGCCTCCCTGTTCATCACCATCTCCCGGAGTTCACTCAGACTCACGTCCATCGAGTCCGTGATGCCATCCAGCCATCTCATCCTCGGTCATCCCCTTCTCCTCCTGCCCCCAATCCCTCCCAGCATCAGAGTCTTTTCCAATGAGTCAACTCTTCGCATGAGGTGGCCAAAGTACTCGAGTTTCAGCTTCAGCATCATTCCTTCCAAAGAAACCCCAGGGTTGATCTCCTTCAGAATGGACTGGTTGGATCTCCTTGCAGTCCAAGGGACTCTCAAGAGTCTTCTCCAACACCACAGTTCAAAAGCATCGATTCTTCGGCACTCACCTTTCTTCACAGTCCAACTCTCACATCCATACATGACCACAGGAAAAACCATAGCCTTGACTAGGCGGACCTTAGTCGGCAAAGTAATGTCTCTGCTTTTCAATATGCTATCTAGGTTGGTCATAACTTTTAATTTCATGGCTGCAGTCACCATCTGCAGTGATTTGGGAGCCCCCAAAAATAAAGTTTGACACTGTTTCCACTGTTTTCCCATCTATTTCCCATGAAGTGATGGGACCGGATGCCATGATCTTTGTTTTCTGAGTATTGAGCTTTAAGCCAACTTTTTCACTCTCTTCTTTCACTTTCATCAAGAGGCTTTTTAGTTCCTCTTCACTTTCTGCCATAAAGGTGGTGTCATCTAGGGGGACTTAAGGACTCTGAATATCAGAGCGCTTGACCTCTCTTAAGTCTCAACACTCTCACCTATAAAGTGAAGCCACGAGTTGGTGGTATAACACACGTGAGATGGTCAACACAATTCCAGGTCCAGAGTGAGAATAAATAAACATAACCTGTAATTTTTGTGTTTCAATAGCCAACTTTAGGGGGAAAAGTACCATTGTGTATAATCACAAGGAATTCTGAAATAGTATTTGATATGGGAGAAATACAAACAACCCTTTCAGGACAGTTAAAAACCATTTATTCAGCCCTTGTGCTTTATTGTCTCTGCACTTGAACTCTGGGTTGAGAACAATTTGCTCTCAAAATTATGACAAACTAGTGAATGCCAAAAAGCCAAATTTTCCCCAGGCTATAATTGCGATAAATTTAAAATGTGTTCTGAGAGAGTGATACAGTGACCCAAATTCATTGAAGTCATTCTAATTATGCTGTTGTTTATTACTAACAAGTGTTTTGACCACAGGATTGATATTAGAAAAAACAGAGGCGTTATTAACTGGCCATAAATTTTTAAAAATATGTGCGCTGTGTTCTGTACAAAACATGCCGCTCTTATAATTGCAGGATCATGTTTTAAAAGTTCCAAGAAATACATAGATAGATGATCATTTTTATTTAAAAGGTATAAAAGGATAAAATGGTTTAAAAGGATAAAAATATTTTCTTTGTTTTTTTTTTTTTTTTCATAATGTAAAACAACAGAGTTAAGTGCTCAGAGGCTGAGATAAGCAGTGAGCCCGCAGGCTTCCAGCAATCCTGAGGGAATGGTGAGCGGCCTTCAGTGCAGAAGAAGGTGGGCAGGATTCAGAGAGAGACTAAGACAGTGCCGGCACTCGCAACCTATGTGTCCATCAGCAGAGGAATGGATAAAGGAGATGTGGCACATATATGCCTGTGTGCATGCTCAGTCACCTCAGCTGTGTCTCACTCTTTGCGACCCCGTGGATGTAGCCCACCAGGCTCCTGTGTCCATGGGATTCTCCAGGTAGGAATACTGGAGTGGGTTGCCGTGCTCTTCCCAGGGGTTCGTCCCTGACCCAGGATCGAACCTGTGTCTCTCTTGTCTGCTGTCCGTTCTTTACTGCTCGTGCCACCTTACAATCTGGTATATATATATACACAGTGGCTGATTACTCAGCCGTAAAGAGGAATGGATTTCTGCCATTTGCAGCAAGATGGATACACCCGGAGATGATCGTATGAAGTGAAATCAGACAGAAAAAGACAAATGCCATATGATATCACCTACATGTGTAATCTAAAAAATGGCACAAATGAACCTATTTACAGAACAGAAATAGAATCCCAGATGTAGAAAACAAACACCGTTGCCAGGGGAAAGGATGGGGGCCGGGGAGGAATAAATTTGAGAGACTGGGATTCACAAATACACAGTACTATATATAAAGTAGATAACTAATAAGGACTATATGGGAAAAGAATCTTAAAAAGAGTAGATATATGTATAATATGGATAACTGAGTCACTTTACTACAGAACTAAACATTGTAAATCAACTAGACTCCAATAAAAATTAATTTAAAAGATTTTTCTTAAATTATAACAACAAGAGTGTGTTAATGGCTTCTTTTGAGCATTGACCACTTGGAATGCTACCAAGATTTCTCATTTCTCTTAGAGATTTGACTGCACCATTTTGAAAGAGAGAGAGAGAAGGGGTAGAGAGGGAAGGTAGGAAGGTACATGCTAATAGAATACATTCCTGGAGGCTCTTAAAGGCAAGGAGATGGAGGACACTGGGGGAGCCCTGCTGTCCACCCAGGCCTGGGAAGTGTAGGCTGAGCCTCAGACAAGACTGAGAGATGGCATTCGGAGAGGACCTTCCCCAGACACCACCTGCCCTCCAAGGAGGTGAAGCTGACACTAACTGCAGTTCCCATTCTCGTCCATGAGCTTGTCCAGACTTTGATCTTTGAATCTAGACTTGAGCCTTTACTCACATTTCATTAAATGAGCTAAAAGCAAACAGAAAATCCTACCCAGTTTAGAATGATAATGTAACTACAGCTCTCATAACATTCTTCTCTTTTTCCCTTTGTAATTTCTTTCCCACTGAATGGTCTTGTTTTCAGCTACAAACAGCCTTTCCCAAGTGGCAGAGACGTGTTTCTCTGGGTGGGATCGGTGACATCGGAGTCACCAGGGAGCCGGTAAGCCTGCAGATTCCCAGGCCCTGGCCCAGACCTATGGATCTGCTTAAGTCACTGCTACAATTTGAAAGCTACTGGATTAAAAAAAAAAAAAAAAAGCCTAAAACCTTGAAGTCTTCGTACAACAGGGTCTGTATCTTTGTTCATTTTTAAACCCTAGAACACCAAACAGAGTTGCTGGCATATAAGAGGCAACTGATCCATAGTTAGGAAATAAAATGAATGAACACTAGTTGAATTTTGGACACCAGGACTGATCAGGGGGGTCTCCCTGTGGCCCACAAGTACTGTCCAGCCTAGCCTTCTGACCAAACAGGCATGTGGGGTGTCCGGGGAAGGAAGGCTGGGGAAGGGGCAGCTCCAGGGTCCCAGTTAAGTGAAAGGAGGTCGCTCTTCTGATTTGCAATGTGAATATCAAGGTAACTCCCCCAAGGACAGTCCTGCAGAGAGTGAGAGCTGCTTGCAGGGGAAGCACATTCATTTTCAAATTTGCACAATTGATTGGGGAGTTCTTATAGGCTCTCAGAGGAATTTAGCCGAGTACTTAGTTGTACATTTCTGTAAACTGCTACTTCCCATGGGAGGATTTCTGTAGAGTCTACTTTTTATAATTTTTACGTAAGGAATTTCGTCAGTTGGCACTCAGATTTATCCAGAGTAATCTTAGCTAATAGGAAAGTGTTTCAATATGCAAGTGATCTGCTAATAGCACAAATCCAACCACTGATCCTACATTTGTGTAACACTTCATGGATTTTTAAGAATGAGCATAAAAAAATAGGAGAGTAATCACTTCAAGGTAGAGCCCCTGAAGTGTAGTTGCTGCAGTTGGGGTACCTTTTGGCTTCCTCCTCCATCATGCTTTCTAAGGTCCCTTTGCCCTCAGCTGTCCCCTCCATTCATCTTAGTGGTCTACCTGGTGGTGTGACCCCAGCCCTGTTGCTCATGTCACCAGGACAAGATCAACAATCCTGTGTTCAGACCGTGTTGTCCTCTTGTGCTGCCGTCTGGGTCTCCCCTTTTTGTGTTGTGGAATGCAAGATTTAATCATTCATCTTTTACTTTGGAGGGATGTCCCCACATGCTCCAACCACTAAAGCCCAAAGAAAGTACTGATATCGCAAGCCCCCTGGTGTCGTGGCAGACTCCCACCAGCATCTCAACCCACTTATCAGAATCTATGATAACGATTATCTTGTCATTACCTGACGGTCAGGAAAGCAATGCCCGTGATTATCTCTGGCGATGGTAATGACAGTCTCTGGCAATTATTTTCTTGTTCCGCTAGATATCCTATGTTCTCTTCAAAGATAATGTCAGCAATTCCTCCTCCCACATCAAAATGTCTTTCTCTTTATTATTATTGCTACAGCATCTATAACATAGATGCATGTCCTTTTCTTTATTACAGTGAAACCATTGATCCAATTTTCTTTGCCACCTAATGAGCTGTTTCTCTTTTTCCTCTTACAACAAAATGCATGTAAGATTTGCTACACTTTCTTACAGTTCTCTCTTAAACACCTTCTAACAAATTTTCACCATCACGAGTGTACCAGAATTTTCTAACAGATTTTCATCATTACCAGTATACCAAATTTTCTCTTCCCAAACTAGATCCAATGATCAGATTTTAATCTTCATCTTAATGGTCCTAATAGAAGTATCTGACAAACACACGTACTTCATATGGCTTTGAAATGAGAGTAAGTGACTTTGAAATGAGGGAAAGAATGTAGGTTGATTAGGATATGATTTTGCCAACATCAGCTGGATCACAGAAAAAGCAAGAGAGTTCCAGAAAAACATCTACTTCTGCTTTATTGACTATGCCAAAATTTTGACTATGTGGATCACAACAAGCTGTGGAAAATTCTTAAAGAGATGGGAATACCAGACCACCTTACCTGCCTCCTGAGAAGTCTGTAGGCAAGTCAAGAAGCAACAAGTAGAACCAGACATGGAGCAATGGACTGATTCCAAACTGGGAAAGGAATATGTCAAGGCTGTATATTGTCACCCTGCTTACTTAATTTATATTCAGAGTACATCATGAGAAATGACAAGCTGGATGAAGCACAAGCTGGAATCAAGATTGTGGGAAAAATATCAATAACATCAGATATGCAGATGACACCACCCTTATGGCAGAAAGCAAAGAGGAACTAAAGAGCCTCTTAATGAAAATGAAAGAGGAGAGTGAAGAAGCTGGCTTAAAACTCAACATTCAAAAGATGAAGATCATGGCATCTGGTCGCATCACTTCATGGCAAATAGATGGGGAAACAATGGAAGCAGTGACAGACTTTTATTTTCTTGGGCTCCAGAACCACTGCAGATGGTGACCGGGGCATGAAATCAAAAGACACTTGCTCCTTGGAAGAAAAGCTATGACCAACCTAGACAGCATATTAAAAAGCAGAGACATTATTTTGCCAACAAAGGTCCATCTAGTCAAAGGTATGGTTTTTCCAGTAGTCATGTATGGATGTGAGAGTTAGACTGTAAAGAAAGCTGAATGTTGAAGAATTGATGCTTTTGGACTGTGGTGTTGGAGAAGACTCTGAGAGTCTCTTGGACTGCAAAGAGATCCAACCAGTCCATCCTAAAGGAAATCAGTCCTGAATATTCATTGGAAGGACTGATGCTGAAGCTGAAGCTCCAGTACTTTGGCCACCTGATGCAAAGAACTGATTGATTGGAAAAGACCCTGATACTGGGAAAGATTGAAGGCAGGAGGAAAAGAGCACGACAAGATGGTTGGATGGCATCACCAACTTGATGGACACGAGTTTGAGCAAGCTCTGGGAGTTGGTGATAGACAGGAAGCCTGGTGTGCTGCCGTCCATGGGGTTGCAAAAAGTCAGACATGACTGAGCGACTGACCTGAACAAAACTCCAAATGGTGATTTTGTTTATCTGATATGAACCATGATGCACAAAGTTACTTATACTTATCTATGAATAGCTCTAGTTCACCAAGATATTACGACTTCCTCAAAAACAGCAGAATAAATTCATCGTAACAAAGTCCATCCAGGAATTGTCTTTGGAGTTGAGTCTGTGGCTGTGTGGGTTGTCCTCTGTCTCCACACTCAGTCCTTCCCTATTTCTGCTCTTCTTTGTGGTGCAGGAAGTGACGACTGGGGGCTATGTGTGCTGGGTTCCTTACAAGCTGATTTCCAGCTGGGTTCAGACACGGAATTGTACTGGCAGGAAACCTTCCCTGGTAGCTCAGCTGGTAAAGAATCTGCCTGCAATATGGGAGACCCCAGTTCAATTCCTGGGTCAGGAAGATCCACTGGAGAAGGGGTAGGCTACCACTCCAGTATTCTTGGACTTCCTTGGTGGTTCAGCTGGTAAAGAATCCGCCTGCAATGTGGGAGACCTGGGTTTGATCCCTGGGCCGGGAAGATCCCAACTGGCAGGAAACTGAAGGCAGAAGAGAAAGAAGTCAGGATATTTCTTCTCTGATCCCTCTCTTTTGGAACGGTGTCTCAGAGAGCAGGTATGTTCCTCCATGACACACAGCTCCTACAGAGAAGCCCCATAGGCAGTCCACTCCCACTGAGTCTCTGCAAAACTCTCATCTCTTCTTGCTATTTCAGCCCTGTGTTATCATTACTCAAGAGTGGAGTAGTAACTTCCCACTGTTGCTGGTCTGCAGTTGTTTCAACATTCATTCTTTCCTCTTATTTCTCCTCATACATCTATAAATCCCACTCCTAAAATTCCCTTTACTAGCAGAAATAGAGACACATTTTTCAGACATGAAAGAGCTACTAATGTATCAGTGACATGTTCCCAACTAGGCTGATCTAAGCCGCTGTCTGCTGAAACCATTTTCCACCATGGTTCACCACCAATGAAACACACGTAGTCATGCTCTCCAGTTCTGAGCCAATTTGATTATTTTGGAAACAGAATAGTTCAGGGCCCTAAGATCAGATTCTCTGGGTTGTATCCTCTAAACATAAACTCATAAAGATGTCCTGTTTTGTTTCGTGGCCTGAAACAAATTGACTAACTCCTCAGATCTTGACTCTCTTACACGTAAAGTAAGGAAGCTGAACTTCCAGGTGATCTCCAAGGTACCCTTCAAGTTTCGAGATTCTTTGGTGAAACTCATTGTAGAAGGGCTGACATTATAAAGTGTCAACAGCCACTGATAGCGTTTTTTTGAGTTCCAATGCATGGGACAGTCACAGCAAGACATCAACTGCTTTTTGTGACAACTAAATGGGCGTACACAAAAGAGCAGTTTCCTCTCCACAGATGAACTGCTTTCTCTTGGCTTTTAAAATATGCTTTGTCTAGTGTGTAATAGTATTTTTATTTAATATGTCCTTTTACAGGTTCTTTTCAGGAATGGTTTAACCTTAAAAATTGAGGTAGATGCTTTTCTAAAAATGTATTTATAAGTTATTTTGTATGATCACAATGATCATAACCAGTCTCAAAATAAATGTTTAGTTCTAAAGGTTAGAACTTTAGTTAATTCCTTTCTTTAGCAAACTCGGGATTTGAAAGAGACGGAATGACGCAACTCTCAAAGATTCGACGTCATATCCCTCTCCTTTGGGTCTATCCTTGTAGGGATTCCTCTGTCTGAACTTTTATATTCTCTGTTTTCTTGACACAAACATCTCGTCTTCGGACCTCCCTCCTTTCAGTATGTCTTTATCTTAGGAACCGACCCCCCCCACCCGCGGTGCGGGGGGCGGGGTGAGGGGCAAAGGACACATGTATACGCATGACTGAGTCTCTTTGCTGTCCGCCTGACACTATCACAACACTGTTAATCAGCTATTGTTGCGCTCAGTCATGTCCCACTCTTTGCAACCCCATGGACTGTAGCCCACCAGGCTCCTCTGTCTATGGGATTTCCTAGGCGAGAATACTGGAGTGCGTTGCCATTTCCTTCTCTAGGGGGTCTTCCTGACCCAGGCATTGAGCCCGTGTTTCTTGCATCTCCTGCACTGGCAGGCAGATTCTTTATCACTGAGTCACTTCCAATATAAATTTAAAAATTAAAAAAAAAAAAGAATTGGTATCAAGGAAATGGAAACAAACCAATCCTGGAGCCAAAGGCTAACTGTACTTAAAGCAATCAAGATGACACTGCTCAGACCACTGATGACCAGTTTCAAGATGACTGCCAGAGCTGACTGTGCTGTTTCTACACGTAGCCCCCTCCCTGAGCCTATAAATGCTCCAGCCTACTGGTTGTCAGTGAAGGGGAGCTGGCCCTAGAACGGGAGTTTGCCCTCCCCCTACCCCACCCAAACCCACCCGTCTCCCATTGCTGGCATCCAAAATAAAGCAAACTTTCCTTTCCACCAAAAAAAAAGAATACAATTCTNGCCTGCTAGGTTCCCTGTCTCTTATACACATCTAGATGTGTATAAGAGACAGACCCAAACCCACCCGTCTCCCATTGCTGGCATCCAAAATAAAGCAAACTTTCCTTTCCACCAAAAAAAAAGAATACAATTCTGGATGTTTGCGGCGCGCTCTCCACACTTGCCTTTCAGCTGATCGATGTAAGAACGCGTCCGAGGAGACAGGCTGAGGCCAGGCAGAGACCCACCCTATGGGAGTCTCAGGGCTCACATGGCCTGCAAGGGCTGACATTCCCACCAGCCCGTGTGGGGAAGCGCTGGAATGCATGGGGGGAGGGGGTAGAGGACTAAGAGGGTACTGTGGGGCAGAGTCATCCCAAGACTACAGGTTGCTCCAGTCTGCCCAAACAAGCAGGCAGAACCTTAAAAGCAGATGTCGAGTAAATCAAAGTCTTTCCAAGTACCTTAACTGCTCCCAGAAAAATAAAAAAGGTGGGACAACGTCAAGCAGTCTCACACACATATAGTCAGGAGGCTTGCAAAAAAAGAGAGAGAAATGACTACATAAAAATTATTTGAAAAAATAATGGCTAATTTTTTCTCCAAATATGACAAAAATTCTAAACACACAGATCAAAGAAGACCAATGAAGCACAACTGAAAGTAAATTTAGGAAGCCTGAAAGCATGTCAAGCATCTTTTGGCTCAGACGGTAAGGAATCTGCCTGCAATGCAGGAGACCTGGGTTCAATTTCTGGGCTGGGGAGACCCCCTGAGGAAGGAAATGGCAACCCACTCCAGTGTTCTTGTCTGGAAAATCCCACGGACAGAGGAGCCTGGCAGGGTACGGTCCATAGGATTGCAAAGAGCTGGACATGACTGAGTGATGTCCTTCATGTCACAAGGAAAAAAGCCTGCAGAAAACATGAAGATACGCTACTAAACAACCAGTGTATCACTGAGGAAATCAAAGAGGAAACCAAAAATACCCTGAGACAAATGGAAACGGAAACACAACAATTCAAAATCATGGGATGCAACAGAGGAAGATTTAAGAGGTTAAGTTTTGAGCAAGAGAAGCCTAATTAGAAAACAAGAAAAATCTCAAATAAACAAGTTAACCCTAACCTAAAAGAAACAGAACCAACAAAACTCAAAATTCGTAGAGGAAAGAAACCATAAAGAGTGGAGCAGAAATAAAAGAAAAAGAAACTAAAATCAATAGAAAAGATTAATGAAAGAACTGGTCCTTTGAAAGACAAATGAAATCGAAAAACCTTTAATTAAACTTCTCAAGAAAAAGAGAAGGCCTAATAAATAAAATCAGATATGAGAAAGGAGAAGTTACAACTGACACCACAGAAGTACAAACATCGTAAGAGATTAGTATAAACAAATATACACCAATAGAATGGACAACCTAGAAGAAATGGACACATTCCTAGAAATGTACAACTTCCCAACACAGAACCGAGAGGAAATAGAAAATATGAATAGACCAATTACTGGTAATGAAATCGAATCAATAATAAAAACAAAAGAGACCAAATATTGTATGACTTCATTTAGACAAAATGTCCGGCAAAGGCAAATTTATACGGAGAGAAAGCAGATTTGTGGTTGCCTGGAGCTATGAGTGAAAGAGGAATTAACTGTGAATTGGCACAAATGATATTACTGGGAAATGAAAATGTTCTAACATTGATGTATTATGATGGTTGTACCATTTGGTAAAGTTACTAAAAATCCTTGAACTGTACATTTGAGGTGGGTAGATCTTGTGATATATACAATGCATATCAATAAATTTGTTAAAGAATGTTAATTTGCTATATAAAGCCCAAAATACAACATTTTTATTGTGGGATTTGTAACAAATGTAAAGTAAAATGCATGATACCAGCACAAAGACTAGACTGGGAAAAGAAACGTATACTGTTGCAAGGCTCTCATTCTGTACACCGGTGATATAATACTGCATGCAAGTAGACAGCGATGGATTAAATACATGCACCTCAAATACCAAAACAGCAACAAAACAAAATGTCACAGCTAATAAACCAACAGTGGTGAAATGAATGAGTTTTAAAATAGTTGATTTAAAAGGCAGATTCAGTTCAGTCCAGTCGCTCAGTCGTGTCTGACTCTGCCCCCCATGAATCGCAGCACGCCAGGCCTCCCTGTCCATCACCAGCTCCCGGAGTTCACTCAGACTCGCATTGGTGGAGACTAGCCCTCAGGATGATTATCCTAACTACCTGAGATGCCACTTCTTTGAAAAATGTAATCAGAATTCTCTCAATGTTTTGTTTATTTATTTATTTAAATAACACCTGTCTGGCAGTCATCACAACCCATTCAGAGCTTTTGATTTAGAATGATAAACAGCTGCAATTCAGGCAGAACATTTCCACAGAGAAACTATACATCACTATTGCTGATAAATGCGGTGCACTTAGTAATTATAAAAGGTAGCCATGACCCAGGGCCCATCTTTATCAGAGGCTGTTTCATGCACCCAGAGAGACAGTTTTCCAGACAAATAACCCAAATCAATTTCACCACTTTCCCTTCAAAAGACAAAAGAGAAATTTCTTTGGTGTTTCATACCAAGCTGAAAGCTGTCACAAGTCCAATTGAGAGGCAAACTTAGTACAAATTGTGTTCACCCTAGCCATCAGTTTCAAAAATCCACTCCCCCTTCTTTTGTTCCATTACTCAGGTGAATGCATTTGCATTAATAGCAATATTTTCAGTAAAGTTGCACAGATAAATTTCTGAAAGCTTTTAGTTTGTGGCTGTGCGTCCCAATTGAAGGGCTTCCCCAGTGGCTCAGCAGTAAAGAATCTGCCTGCAATATGGGAGACTTGGGTTCGATTCCTAGGTCAGGAAAACCCCCTGGAGGAGGGCATGGCAACCCACTCCAGTAATTCTTGCCTGGAGAATCCCCATGGACAGAGGAGCCTGGCAGGATATAGTCCATAGAGTCACAAAGAGCCAGACATAACTGAAGCAGCTTAGCACGCACAGCCCACTTGGAAGAAAAGACCTCAGCTGAAGAGGCTAACAAAGTTTACTTTGGGGAGCAGTGGCAGTCTGGTGAGACACAGATGGCTCAGAGGGCCCAAGCAGGAAGAGCTCAGATTCAGTGTTCAGACTCCTGACACCTGCCAGCTAAGAATCTGTTTTCTCAATAGGCCAATCAAGTAGGAATATGCTTATTCAAGAGATAGGGCTAGAGACTGTCGGAAGTGAAGTGAAAGTTTCTCAGCTGTGTCCAACTCTTTGCAACCCCATGGGCTATACAGTCCATGGAGTTCTCCAGGCCAGAATACTGGAGTGGATAGCCTTTCCCTTCTCCAGGGGAGCTTCCCAACCCAGGGATTGAACCCAGATCTCTCTCATTGCAGGCAGATTCTTTACAAGCTAACCCACAGGGAAGTTCAGAAAGTGTCAGAGAGCCAGGCAAATGTGTCAGAGTTAAGTCATTCATCTGATTCATCACTGCTGCAGATAAAAGGACAGACACTCACCCTGTTTCATTTTGCCCAGGAGACTCCTGTATACAATGCACAAGGAATAAGAAGTGGGGGAGGATGATCACATCACTGAGTATTACGAGGCCCTTCATACTTTTTTGGGGGGGCTATTTTTTAAAATTATTTTTTATTGGAGTATAGTTAATTTATAATGTTAGTTTCTGCTGTACGCTAAAGTGAATCAGCCATATATATACATACACATACATACATGTATGTGTATGTATATATATACATAATATACATTTATATATATATAAACACATACTCTTTTTCAAATTCTATTCCTATGTAGGTCATTACAGAGTACTGAGTAGAGTTCCTTGTGTCATATAGTAGGTTTTTATGTTTTCTATTTCATATATAGTAGTATGTAGGAGAGGGTAATGGCACCCCACTCCAGTAATCTTGCCTGGAAAATCCCATGGATGGCAGAGCCTGGAAGACTTCAGTCCGTGGGGTCGCTGAGGGTCGGACACGACTGAGCAACTTAACTTTCACTTTTCACTTTCATGCACTGGAAAAGGAAATGGCAACCCACTCCAGTGTTCTTGCCTGGAGAATCCCAGGGATGAGGGAGCCTAGCGGGCTGCCGTCTCGGGTTATACAAAGTCGGACACAACTGAAGCGATTTAGCAGTAGAAACAGTGTGTATGTGTCAGTCCCAATCTCTCAATTCATCCCTCGCACCTTCTCCTTTGGTAACTGTAAGTTTGTCTTCTCCAGCTATGACTATTTCTGTTTTGTAAATAGGTTCATTTGTACCATTTTTTTTAAGATCCCACATATAAGAGATACCATATAATATTGGTCTTTCTCTTTCTGACTTACTTTGCTCAGTATGACAATGTCTAGGTTCATCCATGTCACTGCAAATGACATTATTTTGTTCCATTGCGTACATGTACCACATTCTTTTTATCTATTCCTCTGTTGATGAATATTTAGCATGCTTCCTTTTATACTTTTTAACTGTTCTTTCAACAATAATTTCAGTCTTACCATAGCCCCATGTAGAAAAGCCATTTCAAGCTCCATTTTCAGAGATGAGTAAAGTGAGACTTCAAAAGTTTAGTGTAAGCAGCTCTTTGCAGGAAACCACCCTCAGCAGGAAGCCCTTTTCTTTGTCACTTAAGCAAAGCTATGCTGTAATTAATTTTTAACCAGACTCCCCCATGTTCTACTCATCTCAAGCCCGAGCACAGCTTTCAAATCTTTTAATCATATAATACCTTGCCTAACTTGTCAGTTCTTCCCATAGATCAAAGAAGTAGAAATAAAGAATAAGTAATTAACAGATAACCATATCTCTTCTCTAGCTTCCACTTCAGTAATCTGGTGAACAAACTGTGTGAACAAACTGTATGAACAAGATAACATCTAGAGGAATATTAAGAGGAGTCCATGAGCCTGCACACACAGTGGTGGATGGCAATGACTCAGACTCTATCTCAGTGATGCACTGAGATTACTTCTCTGTTTCCCTTTAAAACTTTCATGGCTGAGCAGGATCTTGCAGGTATTTTGTAGGGATGCTGAGTACACCATCTCCCCAGATTGCCAGCATTCTGATTAAAGATAACTTTCCCCTCTACCAACACTTAGGAGTTTGCTTTTGTAAGCAATAAGCAGCAGAGTCTGCTTCAATCAGTAATATTAAATGACTTGTACTCTGCATGTAATACCATCATAATTCTCCCTCCCCCAAAGACTCGGAGCACATTGAGGGCCGAGACTCATTTTTGTTTCACTGCTCTGCCCCCAAAGTGCCTTTCACAGTGTAGACATTTCCTTTGTTATGTAAATGAGTACTGTTCACAGTCACCCAGAAAACAGATATTCACCAGAGATGCAGCAACAATGCCTTTACATCAGAATTTTTCAGTGCACTCTTCAAATTCATGAATTTTCTCTATTCTATTCAGTTGAGAAGTTGTGTCTTGACCAGTGGGGAAAGATAGAGAAGTGCCATCTCTGTCATCAAAGCTAGAGATGTGCTTAAGTCAAATACTCCTTTCTTCCATGGTAACCTCAGTCAGAGTAGAACCAATTTCATAGAGCTGAGACCTAAATTAGTGCATGAATGATCAAATTTATGTTGATTTCCCAACAGTCCACACTTTGCCAGTGCTAGGCTGTTTGTTCATCCTGCCCCTCAGTCTCTTTTTATTATTGAACTTCTACTCATCTTTCTAGCTCCATTTGAATACTTCCACACCACCCCACCTCCATCACCCACAACTCTGTGCAACCTTTCTGTTTAAATAGCATAGTCTTGTGCTTCTATCTAAGACCTCCTATGTTTGGCCTTGCATCAGTTATGAGTGTTTATATCTAAATGCTAGACTGAAAGTTATTTGATGCCAAGAACTGGGTTCTTGCTCATCTTTGTATCCTCACAAAATCTATTGAGCACATAATAGGTGCCAAAATGATAATTGTTGAATTTCATGACTGGTTGCAATATTAAACTAAGCCATTAACCATTATTTAATCTAACCCTAAGTTCACTTACTCTAGATTTGTCAGATCGTTATTGTTTTCCAGCCTTTCCCTATCACTGTATCATCCCTTCTTGCCAGCCAAGAAGAGAGAAAAAAAATTATAAACATGATCCAACATTTGCAGTTTCTGTCAGTGTTTTTTCCCTCATCAAGAGATTTTCTTTTCTACATAATTAATTTCTCCTTTCTGACCCTTTGAAGCCCAGAGTTATCCTAAAAGCTGCCTTGCATCTGTTTGCTTAAGAGAATACATGAACCACCTTAGCAACATTGTTTATAGTATCTAAAGTCACGTGTGCATGTGTGTTTCTGTGCATAAATACATATTCCTCTTATCAGTTCCTGCCATCTATGGACAGTGATCAGATTCACTTTCACAAATACCCATGGGGAAATGAGATTTCTGGAACACTGCTGAGCTCAAGGAAGAAATATTTCTCAGGTGTACCTTGGTACTCACTACCTCTGCTATTTCACTCCAGTGACACATAGCCTCGTGATGCTGAGTTCAACTGAAGAAGCAGAATTTGATGTTTATTAATATCCCCTTAAACAGAAGTGTAAAGGCTATTTAATTCTTCTTCAACAGTGATATAAGCCACACATAGAGAAAGGATACAGTGGAGCACAAAATCAGATTTCTTGCACCCAGAAAGACCCTGCCTTAAATAAGCAGTATTACCTGCTACTGTGTGCCTCACATTAGGGACGGGAATTAATGTTACAGGAATAATGCTGTTTTGCTCCTGCTCTGATAGACACCTCACTTCTGATAAATTCCTTTATCCTTGGCTAAAAAAATTAAGATATTGTGTGTGTGTGTGTTTGTGTGTGTGTGTGTATATGTGTGTGCAGAGGGGAGGGTGAGTGTTCTTCTAACCAATCCATACCACACCTGAAAAAATGCAATGTCTCATCTTTTGTATTTGACTATGTGCATGTGTACTAAGTCACTCCAGTCACGTCTGATTCTTTGTGACCCTACGTTTCAAAGAACATAGCCCACCAGGTTCCTCAGTCCATGGGATTCTCCAGGCAAGAATACTGGAGTGGGTTGCCATGCCCTTCTCCAGGAGATCTTCCTGACCTAGGAATCAAATCTGAGTCTCTTCTGTTTCCTCCATTGGCAGGTGGGTTCTTTACCACTAGTGCTATCTAGGAAGCCCCTATTAGATTGTAAGTTCCTAAAAATCAAGGTCCTTACATTTCA
This sequence comes from Oreotragus oreotragus, assembly GCA_006410675.1. Lineage (NCBI taxonomy): Eukaryota > Metazoa > Chordata > Mammalia > Artiodactyla > Bovidae > Oreotragus > Oreotragus oreotragus. The sequence continues at coordinate 84,661 of SJYX01011658.1, forward strand.
TATTTGTATCCCTCATATGATCTGGACAATGGTTTGTATACTAGTTACTGTTCCATAAGTTACTGAACAGATAAAGTGAAGTCTCACCATACAGTTCCTATATTAGTTTCCTAATGTTGCTATAAAAAGTTACCACTAATTTAGTGGTGTAAAAACAACACAAATTTATTATCTTACAGTTTAGGAAGTCAGACGTCTAACACAGGTCTCCTTGGATTAAAATTAAGGTGTTAGCAGGGCAGCATTCTTTTATGGGGGTCCCAGGGAAGAATCTATTTCCTTGCCTGTTTCAATTTCTAGAGGCAGCATGCATTCCTTGATACCTGGTTCCTTCCTCCATCTTCAAAGCCAAAAACTGCTGGTCAAAACTGTCACATTTAATCACTCTGATACTCTTCTTCCTTCTTCTCCACTTATAAGTACCCTTGTGATGACATTGGGCCCACCTAGGTAATTCAGGATACTCTCATTTCAAGGTCAGCTGATTAGCAACCTTAATAACATCCACAACCTTAATTCACCTTTTCTAAAGGTTGGGCTGGCCAAAGTTCATTTGGGCTTTCCCTATGATGTAACAAACTCAAATGAATGTTTTGGTCAACTCAATATTATAACATATTGCAGCCTTGGGGCAAGGACCTGATTCCTCTTCAATGTATATTTATAACAGTATCTTTGAGTTGTTATGCAGAAGTAAAATGCTTGACAAGTGGAAGACGTTAACAATTTGATGAAGCAGTCTTCATTTCAGAGAGAAGGTCACAGTTTGATAACCTCGTGAACCATAAGAACTCATCAAGATACCATCTGAAGGCAGATTAGATGAATATTAGCCCTGCACACACTCTGATCCTTATCAGCAGGTCTACCCTTGAACCATTGCTATGAAACTCCTCATCAAATCCCCCCCAGGTTGGGGCACACAATTTTAGAGGGCACAAGCCCACTGTGGCCCCCTCTGCCTGGCAAAGCAATAAAGCTACTCTTTTCTATGTGTATGTGCTTTGTAGCTCAGTCATGTCTGACTCTTTGCAACCCTAGGGACTATAGCTCACGTCCTCTGTCCATAGAATTCTCTAGGCCAGAATACTGGAGTAGGTAGCCATTCCCTTCCCCAGAGGAACTTCCCGACCCAGGGATGAAACCTGAGTCTCCTGCATTGCAGGTGGATTCTTTACTGTGCTTCACCTAAAACTCTGTCTCCAAGATTTTATTTGGCACTGGTGCAAAGAGGCCAAGTTTCTGGAATTACTTTTATAATGTATCACTGCTATAGAGCCAAGAATTTCCAAGTAAGTCTCCAACTTGAGCAAAACCCTTAAGACAAGGCAGATTACAAGAACTCCAAACTTTACTTTTCATGTATCTTTTCTCAGGTTGCATATGTGTTATCAAAGTGAGGGAGTAAACTGAGAAAAATAATAGGATCTAGGAAGTAGGTGATCCAACAAAGAATGATCAAAGCAGGTTATAAGAGAACTGTGTCCCAGGTCTAGAAAGCAGAAGTAGCCATTCTAGATTGAAATAGAAGGATACAGGATGGTGAAAAAGAGGCTTAGAAGGAAAAATGGAAATGGTAGAGTTTCTGTAATTTTTTTCTAAGCATTAGAGAGCTTACAAAAAATATTGATAGGTATTTAACAATTCTGGAGGGACATTTGAGGGAAAAATTAACATTGGGTAAGCAGTAAAGAAGGCAAATGAAAACCAAAAAATTTAAAAAGGGAAAAATTATATGAGAAAAGAAATGGAATCATGATAGAACACTTAGTTCAACAGTGAATATTATTTAGTCATACTTTATTTTTATTTTTTAATTTATTTTTACTGAAGTATACTTGAATTACAAGTTATATGATTTTTACTGGTATTTTAAATAACAATAGAAGTTAATGTGTGTCAGAGGAAGGCAGAGAGCTTAACTTTTTCAACTGCAATTATAAGAAGTTAATAGACAGTCATCTGAGTTAAATTCACCCATTACAGTCCATTTTAGTTTGCTGATTCCTAGAATGTCGACGTTCACTCTTGCCATCTCCTGTTTGACCACTTCCAGTTTGCCTTGATTCATAGACCTGACATTCCCGGTTCCTACGCAATATTGCTCTTTACAGCATCAGACCTTGCTTCTATCACCAGTCACATCCACAGCTGGGTATTGTTTTTGCTTTGGCTCCATCCCTTCATTCTTTCTGGATTTATTTCTCCACTGACCTCCAGTAGCATATTGGGCACCTACTGACCTGGGGAGTACCTCTTTCAGTATCCTATCATTTTGCCTTTTCAGGACTGGAATGGGTGAATTTAACTCAGATGACCATTACATCTACTACTGTGGGCAGGAATCCCTCAGAAGAAATGGAGTAGCCATCATGGTCAACAAAAGAGTCTGAAATGCAGTATTTGGATGCAATCTCAAAAATGACAGAATGATCTCTGTTCATTTCCAAGGCAAACCATTCAATATCACAGTAATCCAAGTCCATGCCCCAACCAGTAATGCTGAAGAAGCTGAAGTTGAACGGTTCTATGAAGACCTACAAGACCTNCCACATTCTGTCAGACCTCTCCACCATAACCTGCCCGTCTTGGGTTGGCATGGCTTAGTTTCATTGAGTTAGACAAGGCTGTGGTCCTAGTGTGATTAGACTGACTAGATTTCTGTGGGTATGGTTTCAGTGTGTCTGCCCTCTGATGCCCTCTTGCAACACTTACCATTTTACTTGGGTTACTCTTACCTTGGGCGTGGGGTATCTCTTCACAGCTGCTCCAGCAAAGTGCAGCCACTGCTCCTTATCTTGGATGAGGGGTATCTCCTGCCGCCACCCTTCCTGACCTTCAGCGTGGGATGGCTCCTCTAGGCCCTCCTGCGCCCCGCAGCCACCACTCCTTTGACGTGGAGTTGTTCCTCCTGGCCACCGCCCCTGGCCTTGGGCATGGGGTTGTTCCTCCCAGTCGCCGCCCTGGCCTCGGACGCCGCCCCTGGCCTCAAACCTGGGGTGGCTCCTCTCAGGCGCCGCCCCTGAACTCGGATGCAGGGTAGTTCCTGTCTGCCGCTGCCCCTGGCCTCGGACACAGGGTGGCTCCTCCCGGCCGCAGCCCCTGACCTCAGACATGGGGTAGCTCCTCTCGGCCATTCCTGTGCAGTCGCAGCCTGGCAGTCTAGGCCGCTGTCCCTGACCTCGGACATGGGGTGGCTCTTGGCTGCACTTAGTGCGCTGGCCGACCATCACCTGCGCTTAGTGCAAAGGGTTGCAAACAGTGAGACATGACTGAGCGACTGAGTAACACCTGATGGAAGTTCTTGGATGGCATCACAGACTCAATGGACATGAGTCTGAGTGAACTCTGGGAGATGCTGATGGACAGGGAGACCTAGCATGCTGTGATTCATGGGGTCACAAGGAGTCTCAGACACGACTGAGCGACTGAACTGAACTGACCTGACTGAGGATCATATCAACAAGCTTTGATCTTACAGGAGGAGTTTTAAGACTTCTTTTTTCATCTTTATTTCATTTCCTGCCCATTTTATCCACTTTTATATAAAAGGCTCCAGGATCCCTGCAGGGGGATTGAATGAATGAATTCAGGCTCTTCGGCTTAAGTGTTGCCTCAAATAATTGCTGGTCAGGCATCTCAGTGTAAATTTTTTTAGCCTCTTAAGTATTTTTAAACTGGGATAAATACAATGCTCTTGTCCAGCTTTGAATGCTAGGGACCAACAAGGAATCACTTTTGGCCCATTTAACTTTAAGTAGTGTAGTAATATTGAAACCTTCTGTTTTAATCACATAAATGTCCATTTTGTCCCATTTTAAATAACCATCTAAAGATTTCATTATTCACTTGAGATAATTCTTTTAAAATTTCTAACTTGTACACGTGTACCCCAATGTTCATAGCAGCACTCTTTACAATAGCCAGGACATGGAAACAACCTAGATGTCCATTGGTAGATGAATGGATAAGAAAGCTGTGGCACATATACACAATGGAATATTACTCAGCTATTAAAAAGAACACATTTGAATCAATTCCAATGAGGTGGATGAAATTGGAGCCTATTTTACAGAGTAAAGTAAGTCACAAAGAAAAACACCAATACAGTATATTAATGCATATATATGGAATTTACAAAGATGGTAACAACGACCGTATATGTGAGACAGCAAAAGAGACACAGATATAAAGAACAGACTTTTGGACTCTGTGGGAGAAAGCGAGGGTGGGATNCTTAGATAGCATATTCAAAAGCAGAGACACTACTTTGCCAACTAAGGTCCGTCTACTCAAGGCTATGGTTTTTCCTGTGGTCATGTATGGATGTGAGAGTTAGACTGTGAAGAAGGCTGAGTGCCGAAGAATTGATGCTTATGAACTGTGGTGTTGGAGAAGACTCTTGAGAATCCCTTGGACTGCAAGGAAATCCAACCAGTCCATTCTGAAGGAGATCAACCCTGGGATTTCTTTGGAAGGAATGATGCTGAAGTTGAAACTCCAGTACTTTGGCCACCTCATGTGAAGAGTTGACTCATTGGAAAAGACTCTCATGCTGGGAGGGATTGGGGGCAGGAGGAGAAGGGGACAACAGAGGATGAGATGGCTGGATGGCATCACTGACTCGATGGACGTGAGTCTGAGTGAACTCCAGGAGTTGGTGATGGACAGGGAGGCCTGGCGTGCTGCGATTCATGGAGTCACAAAGAGTCGGACACGAGTATAGAGCTGAGACTGAGTGACTGAACTGAACTGAACTGAACTGAATAGACAGTCAACTTTTACAAAGTCAAGAAGTCAAAAAATTGTAACATAACCGTATCCCTTAGAAACATGAGGGACATACTAGAAGAAATAGTTGAAAATTTCAAGTGGGCCTCAGGAGTGAAGAAATATGAATAAAAAGATTGCTTTTTTCAATCTAAACTTAAAAAAAATTTATACATATATTACCTTGGTTACATTAAAACTTAAATAAGAAGAAAAGAAAGTAATGAAGTATGTGAAAAGTCTGGGTGTGTCTGAAAGGAAGGTCTTCATAATTAATCAGCCTATTTTGCCCCAAAGCCAACCTTCAAAAATGCTCTTTCATGCCTGCTTGCCACTATTCTCTGGGGCTTATTAGGGGCTTTAAACCAGGAAGGATGCTAAGAATTATCTATATTGTAAAATAGATGTTTCTGCATGAAAGAAGCATTTTCATTGCTAACATTGTGTTATTATTCATTGAGAAATAAGGAATGCCCTTCGGATTGGTTTTCTATTGTTATGTACATTTAGGCCATTTACCTGACTTTTAGTTTAGCTACCTTGGGGCCAACAGTGTGCATTAACCAAAGATCTAGCTAAGGTTAGAGGGTACAGAGCCTTGGAATAGAGCTGAGACTAGTCTCACCTCCAGGAAATAAATTCCACTCCTTTGCTGTTGTACTAAGTATTGTTCACTCCCGAGTTATTTGATTTTCAAGCTAACTGCTTCAATCAACCATTTTCCTTACATTATGAGTTTATTCTGGTGGAGTTAACTAAAAATTCAAGACCTTGTCTCATGTCTATGTGTTTCTCATTTACTAATAATTTTAATTAAGGCTACTCTCTCTCTCTCTAACCAGGTTAGGGAAATACTACATAGAAAACTCCCTTGCACTGTAACCACATTATATATTTTTAATTCAATTCTCACCACAAAATTCCACCTCATTCACTGAATGCGTACTTAAGGGTCTTTCATACTCTAATTTATGGCTCTCAAGATACTTCCCTGTTTATTCTTTTCTGATGGGAAAACAAGACTTACAGTTTTTCATATGGTTATTACATTGAAATTACCACCAGAAAATTAATGTATTTAATAACTGTCAAAAAGTGAAAAATGTGTCTTGAAACATGAAGACAACCATATTTATGAATCCCTTCAACCTCCTAGAGTCACTGGATAACAGGATAAATGTCATTATGATTTTGATCCAAGGCACTCTATCACTTAAAATTTAGGTGAAAAAAAAAAATCTTTATTCAGCAAGAGCTGAGAACATCCTACTGAAGAAAGGTCATTTACTTTATGTTACTTTTCATTCCTTCAGGGTTGAATATCTTTGCATTTTAAGCACTGACTAAAAATACACTTCTTATTGGGGGTATAAAAAATGTGGTGCTATGAAGGGATCAAATAATCAGATCTTAAAATCTAAAAAGAGTTTCTCTATGTAGTAAGATCAACTAGTTATTGATAAAGATCTAGGCTCTTAGTGCCTTTGTTCTCCCATCCTACATTTTATAGGGAGCAGAGTTTCTATTCCCATCATCCATTTGTTGCTACTGGAAATAGAAAGGATCCACTCATTCTTTTCATTACCTTCAGCAAAATCATAAGGTCAGAGAAGTTTGTCTCCTGTTCCACACAATATCCACTCAAGACTTTTTGAGGGAGTTCTTGACAACAACAGGCATAGGAGAAGAGAGATTCTGCCAACCTCCTTTTGCTCTGGGTACTTGGTGTAACTTTTCTTTCTCTCTTACCCTGAAAAACCCCTTGAACATCTCCCCACTAAAGAGCTACTCACAACAGTGTAGCATGCTGGTGAACCCTGGGTTCACCTTCTGTGGGTCAGGGCTATAGAAAATGTTTTAGTACCCAGCTCATACTAGTATTTGAACTGCCTGTAGAACTGTATCATTGGCCTAAATTGCTGTTGGGCTTGGGATATAGGCTATTTAAGAATAATAACAGTCAGGGTGTGTGTGTGAGCACACATTTTATTCTACTTCCCCAGCATCCTAAATGTCTACTTTTTTCCAATAACTGTCTCATGGTTCTTCTTTGCACTTTACAAATCTGACTTTGACAACAACAGAACTGAAGAAGAGCTCTTAGAAGATCCAGTAGAGTTTCTGGCTTATCTACAAGGTCCTTCACTATTTTCTTTGTAGAGAAGCAAACTCTGCCACCCTTAACTGTATCTCTTACACATGAGAATTAATTTAGGCTGATTATTCTTAAGGCCCCCAAAATTCAGGAAGAATGAAACAGACTCCTCTCCTAAATCTTCTGCTTTAGTAACTCCCTGTTAGTAATAGGAATACTATTGGATATTACTATTAGTAATAGTAATACCATTAGATAATATTAATAGTTTCTGTTGCACATTTCCTGAGTAGTTTTCCAGATGCTAAAACTCCCACCAAATGGAAGGCATTAACTACTTGATGACCATGAGTGCTTACATAGTCCCCAGACCTAATGGAGCCTAGGGACAGATAACATTAACCCTTGTGACATGGCCCTGTTACCTCACCATCAGTCAATCAGAATTGTGCTTGAACTGATCACACATCCTGCAACTTCCTTCCCTCACCTGGCCCTTAAAAACTTCCCTGAAATCTGGGAGTTTGTGTGTTTTGAGCATTAGCTTCCCTTGGACTCTTTGGTGCCTTACAATAAATGCTGCACCTTTCTTTACCACAACCTGGTGTCAGTAGATTGGCTTACTGCCCGCAGGACTGAATCTTGGTTGGTAACACTGCTTAACTAAAAGAATATAGATAGACAACTTGTTCCAAGAAGGATTATCACCTTAGATGACTAGTATGAACTAGGAGTGTTGACAGGGAGGAAACTAGCAGTCTGCTTGTTAAAATTCTTCTGTGTCCTGTTGTCTCCCATGGCCCAGCAAAACATTTGTTTATCAAACACTTGTTTTTCTATCTCCATGTGAATTGCCCTCCTCCCCTGTGAAGTCCAAACCCTTAACCCAAACATCCTCTTTTGTCTTTAGCTGAAGATTGTATTTAAGGTGAGGGCTTCAGGCTTTTTCATAAATTATTCAGTTTTCCTGGATCTTTCTCATGCATATATGTTATTACACTTTGATTTTCTCCTGTTAATCTATTTCATGTCAATTTAATTCTTAAACCAGCCAGAGGAACCTAAAACGGTACAGGAAAAATTCTTCCTCCCTGACAGTTCTGTATAGCCTTCTGTACTCTCTCTTTTCTTTTTGCCTACACCCAGGTTTGTCCTGCTCTGCACCCCAACCCTGCTATTCCCTGGAACCAGATTACAAAGGATGTACCAGTGTCTTTTGGGACATAGATCTTTGCCAAATCAGAGCCCCTGCTTCTACACAAACACCCAAGGGGAAGAAAAGGATCACTATTTCAAATTTCTGTTAAAATATTTTTTTCTGCTTCTCTGAGTTCCAATTTAAACCCATTCATTTCTTTCTTTAATTCTTATATTTACACTGACTCAACTTCTTAATATATCTTTTCTTAATTTTCAACACTCTGATTAGAAAAGTTCACAAGTATCCAGTATAGAATTTCTCTTTTTATGTGGTACTTAAATCCTTCTTAATTTAGATTCACAAACGCCACTTTTCATCTATAGTTACCATTGTTTCCATTTTTCCTTTCTTTTTCATCATACAGAGGCCAAGAAGCTGTATATCTTGGATGATCTTTCCAGGCTATCCTGTATGGCATTCCTCTTACTGTCTGGTACAAACTTTCTCTCTCTCTTTCTCTCTCCCCCTCCTTCTCTCCCTTCCCCTCTCCCTCTCTTTATTTCTCTCCTTCTCTCATAAGACCAAAAATGCCTAACTTTGCATCCCCATAGCTTATCTCTACTTTATCTTACTAGTTCAGCCATTAGAGTCATCAACAAAATAAGACAGAGCCTGTTCTTTCTATCCTTATTACACTTATGCAGCATCCCTGTAAATACTGAATGTTTATCCTAAATGATCAGATTAGATATAAAGAATTTATTTGGGGTTACATGCAACAGTTGTAGGGAGATGGAGAGAGAGGAAAAAGAGAGAGAGAGAGAATTGCTGAGCTTTGACTTTATTTGGAACAGAAATTCCTTCCTCATATTCTTTACTAAATGGGGCCAAGACCTCTGGACCAGAAATAAGTAAACAAAGTCAACTATAACCGAGTTTACCATGGGAACATATTGCTCTGAGGGTAGTTTGGAAGATCCATAAGAATGAGCTCAGACAATAGCAAGTCCAAAATCAAATCCCCTCTTGGAGAAATCTTATCTTAAGAAACTCAGCTTTCCATGTCAAAGAAACCAGCCTTTCCATAAGAAAAATCAGCCTGTGCTTGAAAATGAGTCCCCCTAAATTTGAGTCTCTCTGCTGAGTTTATTCTTGTCCAATACCTGTTCCCCTCAAGATTGAGGAGAATCAAATAAAATGGGGGATTGAAACTGAGCAGGTCATTGTGGGGCCTTTCAGAGTATAAAAGCCTTTCCATGTCCTGCATTTCTTGTTTGTAAAAAAAAGACTTTCAGCCTCCTAGACCTTCCCTGAGTTCCAAAGGACAGTATCAAAAAGTGAGGGTCGCTGGGGAAATTCAGAAAGAAATAATAGTACACTGATAAAGCAGAGTCCTAATTCCTCCTGAAGCACTATAAATAACAATCTGATCTGTATTTCTGAGTTCTACAGGAACTAAGCACCCACCCCCCACCCAAGCACATATCAAGTGCAGGATGGCAAATTTCAGGTTGAGCATAAACACATGGACCGCAGACTTGTCAGGAGCAGAAGACTGATGATTGAGATTCCTGGAACACCATTCTATTCAGTTCAGTCACTTAGTCCTGTCTGACTTTTTGCGGCCCAATAGTCTACAGCACGCCAGGCTTCCCTGTCAATCACCAACTCCCGGAGCTTACTCAAACTTGGTGTCCGTATATCTAGTCACTGATGCCATCCAACCATCTCAACCTCTGTCATCCCCTTCTCCTCCTGCCTTCAGTCTTTCCCAGCATCATGGTCTTTTCCAATGAGTCAGTTCTTCACATCAGGGGGACAAAGTATTGGGGTTTTGGTTTCAACATCTGACCTTCCAATGAATATTCAGGACTGATTTCCTTTATGATTGACTGGTTTGATCTCCTTGCTGTCCAAAGGACTCTCAAGAGTCTTCTCCAACACTACAGTTCAAAATCATCAATTCTTTGGTGCTCAGCTTTCTTTATAGTACAACTCTCACATTCACACATGACTACTGGAAAAACCATAGCTTTGACTACATGGGCCTTTGTTGGCAAAGTGATGTCTCTGCTTTTTAATATGCTGTCTAACTTGGTCATAGCCTTTCTTCCAAGGAGCAAGTGCCTTTGAATTTCATGGCTGCACTCTCCATTTACAGTTATTTTGGAGGCCCCCAAAACAAAGTCTCTCACTGTTTCCATTGTTTCCCCATCTATTTTCCATGAAGTGATGAGACCGGATGTCAGGATCTTAGTTTTCTGAACGTTGAGTTTTTTTTCTTCTTTCTTTAAAAAAAAAAAATTTTTTTTTACACCACTGTTTTCTGTTTATTTATTTTACTTTACAATATTGTATTGGTTTTGTCATACATTGACTTGTATACACCATGGGTGTACATGTGTTCCCCATGCTGAACTCTGCTTCCACCTCCCTCCCCATCCCATCCCTCTGAGTCATCCCAGTGCACCAGCCCTAAACATCCTGTATCATGCATTGAACCTGGACTGGTGATCCCTTTCACGTATGATAATTTACATGTTTCAATGCCCTTTTCCCATATCATCCCACCCTTGCCCACTTCCACAGAGTCCAAAAGACTGTTCAATACATCTGTGTCTCTTTTGCTGTCTCACATACAGGATTATCATTATCATATTCTAAATTGTATCTGTATGTGTTAGTATACTGTATTGGTGTTTTTCTTTCTGGCTTACTTCACTCTGTATAATAGGCTCCAGTTTTATTCACCTCATTAGAACTGATTCAAATGTAATCTTTTTAATGGCTGAGTAATATTCCATTGTTTGTATGTACCACAGCTTTCTTATCCATTCATCTGCTGATGGACATCTAGGTTGCTTCCATGTCCTGGCTATTATAAACAGTGCTGCGATGAACATCGGGGCACATGTGTCTCTTTCCATTCTGGTTTCCTCAGTGTGGATGCCCTGCAGTGGGATTGCTGGGTCATATGACAGCTCTATTTCCAGTTTTTTAAGGAATCTCCACACTGTTCTTTCTAGTGGCTGTATTAGTTTGCATTCCCACCAACAGTATAAGAGGGTTCCCTTTTCTGCACACTCTCTCCAGCATTTATTGCTTGTAGACTTTTGGACAGCAGCCATTCTGACTGGTGTGAAATGGTACTTCATTGTGGTTTTGATTTGCTTTTCTCTGATAATGAATGATGTTGAGCATCTTTACATGTGTTTGTTAGCCATCTGTATGTCTTCTTTGGAGACATGCTTGTTTAGTTCTTTGGCCCACTTTTTGATTGGGTCTTGTATTTTTCTGGAATTGAGCTGCAGGAGTTGTTTGTATATTTTTGAGATTAATTCTTTCTCTGTTGCTTCATTTGCTATTATTTTCTCCCATTCTGAAGGCTGTCTTTGCACCTTGCTTATAGTTTCCTTTGTTGTGCAGAAGCTTTTAATTTTAATTAGGTCCCATTTGTTTATTTTTGCTTTTATTTCCAATATTCTGGGAGGTAGGTCATAGAGGATCCTGCTGTGGTTTATGTCGGAGAGAGTTTTGCCTATGTTTTCTTCTAGGAGTTTAATAGTTTCTGGTCTTAANCATGACCCGCCGGTCTTGGGTTGCCCTGCTGGCATAGCTTAGTTTCACTGAGTTAGACAAGACTGTGGTCCTAGTGTGATTAGATTGACTAGATTTCTGTGAGTATGGTTTCAGTGTGTCTGCCCTCTGATGCCCTCTTGCAACACCTACCATCTTACTTGGGTTTCTCTTATCTTAGGCGTGGGGTATCTCTTCATGGCTGTTCTAGCAAAGCGCAGCCGCTGCTCCTTACCTTGGATGAGGGGTATCTCCTCCCGCCACCCTTCCTGACCTTCAGCCTGGAATGGCTCCTCTAGGCCCTCCTGTGCCGGGCAGCTACCACTCCTTGGATGTGGGGTTGTTCCTCCGGGCCGCTGCCCCTGGCCTTGGGCATGGGATTGCTCCTGCCGGTCGCCGCCCTGGCTTTGGGCACCGCATGTGGCCTCGGACGCTGGGTGTCTCCACCCAGCCGCCATCCCTGGCCTTGGGCATGGGGTAGCTCCTCCCGGCCATCGCCCCTGGCATCGGACGCGGCATAGCTCCTCTCGGCCGTTCCTGTGCCGTCGCAGCCTGGCACTTTAGGCCGCTGTCCCTGACCTTGGACATGGGATAGCTCTCGGCCATGCTTAGTGCGCCGGCCTGCCACCGCCAAAATACAACAAGGCAGATTATGTGGGTTAAAAAAAGAAGTAGAAATGAAACCTATAGGAAACAAATTGTAACTGATAGATTTAAACACAACCATAATGACACACATGTTAAATGTAAATGGTCTATAGCGTGTTTAAAACACAGAGACTGTGAAATGTAGAACATAAAAAAGCAAGACCCAATTACATGCTGCCTATAGAAATCTTTCTTTCCCAAAGAAAGGCAATGTCAAAGAATGCTCAAACTACCGCACAATTGCACGCATCTCACACACTAGTAATGTAATGCTCAAAATTCTCCAAGCCAGGCTTTAGCAATATGTGAACCGTGAACTTCCAGATGTTCAAGCTNCTGGTATGCTGCGATTCATGGGGTCACAAAGAGTCGGACATGACTGAGCGACTGAACTGAACTGAACTGGTCGGTATCTTGATTTTGCTTGCATATTTGTGAAAATTCACAGGAGTATACTCTTAAAAAGAGAAAATAATGTACCTTGATAAAACAAGAAAAAAGCCAGGTTTTTACAAAGTCATTTGTATGAAAATTAAGGTCTGATAAATCTAATACAAAAATTAAGAACTTGCTTCCCTACTAAAACTTGTTTGTAACCCCAAAATCTACATCTATACACGTTCAGGGTCACATGCGACCTTGTGTATATGGAGAAAAATTTGAGTTGCCCAGTGACCACGTTCCTAGCTGAAGTTAAAGAAGGTAATATTCAGGTGGCATGCTGTAGACAAGAGTCCTTTTCCTATTCTGTGTAGTAATACATTCATACATTTCTGTGCTTTTTGTTGGTGATTTTGCTCTTTTAAATGACCCCTAAGTATAGTGCTGAAGGGCTGGTTCATGTTCCTCACTGAGGTAGGCTCAGACATACCTTTTGGTACCATCTTCTTAAATCTAATTTAAAGAGCATCTCTACCTGTAAGGCAGTTCTTGGGTAAGGGTGAAATATGCAGACTCTAATAACTTTAATTACTACAATGTTTTCATCTTTCAACTTAAATAGCATCTATTTAATGAATTCTTCACTTTCCATTTGACCTCACTTTGAGATTACTGTGTATAGTTGAAGAAATAATATCAACATTAAGTTAAGAAGTGCTTTTATTGATACTTAATTGAAAGCATTTTTGAGAATAAAGATTAGTAATAATCAAAATTATTAGAGTAGATTTTTAAAACTTCACTTTTACAGTCATTTTATGAAGCAGGAAAATTATTACTCAGTTTTAGAGATGAAGTATCTAGGTTCAGTGTGGTTGTGCCTCCAAGGTAAGAGAGGTGATTCAGTACCTAAGGGAATAGGACTGAAGCTAGTGGGTCTGAGTGCAAAGCCCTTGCCTGCAACCATTATGAGACAGCAATGTTTGCAGACTTTCTTTTTCTTCTTTTGCCAATGAATATTTAGTTTTAAAAAATAGTCCAAAATGTCCAAATAGTCCAAAGTTCAAGATTCCTATTGCTTACAGTTCACATCATCTTGCCACCACAGCCAGCAAGTTTAGTTAGGGACAAAGTGTATATTAGAAAACTGTCCCTACAAATATGTTAACGATTAGATAATTCTTTCTCTTTTTTTGTTCTGTTCATGCAGGAGCATTCCCATGTGTTGTTTTTATAGCTACAACTAAATGTCTCTCTCTTTGTAAATAAAACATTTATTTAGCTGTTCCATAATGCATTTTTTTCATGGAGGTATTGAGAAAATCCTGCATTAACCATCTAAATACATAATGTTTTCCAGTTTACACGAGGAGCAACCAGCAAGCTTGTCGGTCCAGGTTTCTGTTCATTGTATATCTTGTTGGCTCTGACTGAAAACTGGACCTGGAAGCTCAGACAATACCTGAAATCTAGTTTCTGTCCTGAAACTTCCCCTAGAGTGTGTGTGCCAGCCTCCACTGAATTACGCAAAAGTATACACAAAAAAAGGACTTGCCTCCTAGGTCAGTTGGTAAAGAATCCATCTGCAATGTGGGAGACCTGGGTTCGATCCTGGGTTGGGAAGATCTCCTGGAGGAGGGAATAGCGACCCACTCCAGTATTCTAGCCTGCAAAATCCCATGGATGGAGGAGCCTGGCGGGCTGCAGTCCCTGGGGTCACAGAGTCGGACACAACTTAGCAACTAAACCAACCACCCACACACAAGAAGGGGCAAGAGCTTATCATTTCCTGCTTTCATCTGGGCTTTATATGGTTAGTTTTGAGAGATACATACAGAACATTCAATATAAACAATTGAAGTGATTTTGAGAAGTCTGGGTACCATTAAGGAATCTGAGAATTGTAATTCTGAACTTAAACCTTTCCCAGGTCAGTGTGATTCCAAACCTGTAAACTTAGTCGTTAGCTAGGTGGAAGGAAGAGGACCCTAGCTTTGATTCTTCCTGCATGGGTCCAGGTATGAATTCCTGCATTCTCTCAGCTCACTTTAAACATAGTGTGTGTGTGTGACAAGTCGCTTCAGTTGTGTCCACCTCTTTGCGACCCTATGGACTGTAGCCAGCCAGGCTCCTCTGTCCATGGAATTGGGGGATACCTTCTCCCAGGGGATCTTCGCAGCCCAGGGATTGAACCTGCATCTCTTATGTCTCCTGCATTGGCAGGTGGTTCTTTACCACCAGCACCAACTGGGAAACTGTCATAATCGTCAAATGGGGAAACACTATTTAAAAATAAACCAGTATATACCAGTCATCAGAAGAAGGACTAAGCATTAAGTCACAGCAACAGTAATGCCCCAAAGGGAGCCTTTGGTCACCATCCCTTCAGTTGCCTACTTCTAGCCACAGTATTTCCATCTTCTAATCGACTCAGCATGTCTGTTGGCCACTGAAGTATTTTGCAAAATAAAGCTATTGACTTTACAAAAGCAGCACCAGTAGTAATACATCAGTAGCCAATAGGATTTTTTTTTTTTNTCTAGCCACAGTATTTCCATCTTCTAATCGACTCAGCATGTCTGTTGGCCACTGAAGTATTTTGCAAAATAAAGCTATTGACTTTACAAAAGCAGCACCAGTAGTAATACATCAGTAGCCAATAGGATTTTTTTTTTTCCGCAGTTGCATAGAATGTATAACAGCTGTGTTTATAATGGCAGAAAAATTGGGTCTTAGGTGGTGGGGCTGAGAACTGCAGATGTACAATATCATTCAGACATTGGGTGTTTATAGTCCATTTCCACGGGAACATACTATTTCTTATTTCCTTTGATGTCATTAATCACTTTCCAAGATATATTTCTATATCCCCTCTTGTCCTCCTAAATCAATTTATCTTGAAATGCAATTAATGACTCTTCAGATCCACTCTGAAAACAAAATTGTGTTCAGATAGTAGTTATTTTTCTTAGAAAATACAAATTATAGTAATGTCTAATTACTGTATGAAGTATAGTATTATAAGAAACTGGAACTCCATAACACAAGAGCAAATAACTTGTTTTGGACCCAAAAATCCATTTCACTAATTCTATGATATTCTGAAGTGAGCATTCTGTTAAAACAACAACAACAACAACAAAAAGAGAGTCACTAACCATATATATGGAATTTAGAAAGATGGTAACGATAACCCTATATGCGAGACAGCAAAAGAGACACAGATGTATTGAACAGTCTTTTGGACTCTGTGGGGGAGGGCAAGGGTGGGATGATTTGGGAGAATGGCATTGGAACGTGTAAATTATCATATGTGAAACAGATATCGCCAGTCCAGGTTCGATGCATGAGACAGGGTGCTCGGGGCTGGTGCACTGGGATGACCCAGAGGGATTGGATAGGGTGGGAGGGAGATTTTGAGAATAAAGATTAGTAATAATCAAAATTATTAGAGTAGATTTTTAAAACTTCACTTTTACAGTCATTTTATGAAGCAGGAAAATTATTACTCAGTTTTAGAGATGAAGTATCTAGGTTCAGTGTGGTTGTGCCTCCAAGGTAAGAGAGGTGATTCAGTACCTAAGGGAATAGGACTGAAGCTAGTGGGTCTGAGTGCAAAGCCCTTGCCTGCAACCATTATGAGACAGCAATGTTTGCAGACTTTCTTTTTCTTCTTTTGCCAATGAATATTTAGTTTTAAAAAATAGTCCAAAATGTCCAAATAGTCCAAAGTTCAAGATTCCTATTGCTTACAGTTCACATCATCTTGCCACCACAGCCAGCAAGTTTAGTTAGGGACAAAGTGTATATTAGAAAACTGTCCCTACAAATATGTTAACGATTAGATAATTCTTTCTCTTTTTTTGTTCTGTTCATGCAGGAGCATTCCCATGTGTTGTTTTTATAGCTACAACTAAATGTCTCTCTCTTTGTAAATAAAACATTTATTTAGCTGTTCCATAATGCATTTTTTTCATGGAGGTATTGAGAAAATCCTGCATTAACCATCTAAATACATAATGTTTTCCAGTTTACACGAGGAGCAACCAGCAAGCTTGTCGGTCCAGGTTTCTGTTCATTGTATATCTTGTTGGCTCTGACTGAAAACTGGACCTGGAAGCTCAGACAATACCTGAAATCTAGTTTCTGTCCTGAAACTTCCCCTAGAGTGTGTGTGCCAGCCTCCACTGAATTACGCAAAAGTATACACAAAAAAAGGACTTGCCTCCTAGGTCAGTTGGTAAAGAATCCATCTGCAATGTGGGAGACCTGGGTTCGATCCTGGGTTGGGAAGATCTCCTGGAGGAGGGAATAGCGACCCACTCCAGTATTCTAGCCTGCAAAATCCCATGGATGGAGGAGCCTGGTGGGCTGCAGTCCCTGGGGTCACAGAGTCGGACACAACTTAGCAACTAAACCAACCACCCACACACAAGAAGGGGCAAGAGCTTATCATTTCCTGCTTTCATCTGGGCTTTATATGGTTAGTTTTGAGAGATACATACAGAACATTCAATATAAACAATTGAAGTGATTTTGAGAAGTCTGGGTACCATTAAGGAATCTGAGAATTGTAATTCTGAACTTAAACCTTTCCCAGGTCAGTGTGATTCCAAACCTGTAAACTTAGTCGTTAGCTAGGTGGAAGGAAGAGGACCCTAGCTTTGATTCTTCCTGCATGGGTCCAGGTATGAATTCCTGCATTCTCTCAGCTCACTTTAAACATAGTGTGTGTGTGTGACAAGTCGCTTCAGTTGTGTCCACCTCTTTGCGACCCTATGGACTGTAGCCAGCCAGGCTCCTCTGTCCATGGAATTGGGGGATACCTTCTCCCAGGGGATCTTCGCAGCCCAGGGATTGAACCTGCATCTCTTATGTCTCCTGCATTGGCAGGTGGTTCTTTACCACCAGCACCAACTGGGAAACTGTCATAATCGTCAAATGGGGAAACACTATTTAAAAATAAACCAGTATATACCAGTCATCAGAAGAAGGACTAAGCATTAAGTCACAGCAACAGTAATGCCCCAAAGGGAGCCTTTGGTCACCATCCCTTCAGTTGCCTACTTCTAGCCACAGTATTTCCATCTTCTAATCGACTCAGCATGTCTGTTGGCCACTGAAGTATTTTGCAAAATAAAGCTATTGACTTTACAAAAGCAGCACCAGTAGTAATACATCAGTAGCCAATAGGATTTTTTTTTTTCCGCAGTTGCATAGAATGTATAACAGCTGTGTTTATAATGGCAGAAAAATTGGGTCTTAGGTGGTGGGGCTGAGAACTGCAGATGTACAATATCATTCAGACATTGGGTGTTTATAGTCCATTTCCACGGGAACATACTATTTCTTATTTCCTTTGATGTCATTAATCACTTTCCAAGATATATTTCTATATCCCCTCTTGTCCTCCTAAATCAATTTATCTTGAAATGCAATTAATGACTCTTCAGATCCACTCTGAAAACAAAATTGTGTTCAGATAGTAGTTATTTTTCTTAGAAAATACAAATTATAGTAATGTCTAATTACTGTATGAAGTATAGTATTATAAGAAACTGGAACTCCATAACACAAGAGCAAATAACTTGTTTTGGACCCAAAAATCCATTTCACTAATTCTATGATATTCTGAAGTGAGCATTCTGTTAAAACAACAACAACAACAACAAAAAGAGAGTCACTAACCATATATATGGAATTTAGAAAGATGGTAACGATAACCCTATATGCGAGACAGCAAAAGAGACACAGATGTATTGAACAGTCTTTTGGACTCTGTGGGGGAGGGCAAGGGTGGGATGATTTGGGAGAATGGCATTGGAACGTGTAAATTATCATATGTGAAACAGATATCGCCAGTCCAGGTTCGATGCATGAGACAGGGTGCTCGGGGCTGGTGCACTGGGATGACCCAGAGGGATTGGATAGGGTGGGAGGGGGGTTCAGGATGGGGAACTCATGTGCGCCCATGGCTAATTCATGTCAATGTATGGCAAAAACCACTACAATATTGTAAAGTAATCAGCCTCCAATTAAAATAAATAAATTTTTTAAAAAGAGAGAGAGTCAAATAGAAGCAGTGAATCAGAGGATTAGATTTTCCCACATTTCAAAGAACTTCTTTCTTTTTTCTTCATGTGGACATTGCCATCTAAAGCTCCTTCTCCCAGAAACTTCCTCTGGGAGAATGTGTGATGGGACGTTATTCCTGGAAGAAGGAACTTGGGTTTCTCATGCTTCTTCTTCGGCCTTGCATAAGGAATCTAAACACAGGGTGTTTTCTTGGCCGTTGGCAGGAGAGCAACTTCTGGAGTAAGACCAGTGAGTAGATTGGATTTTAAAAGTTACCACAACTTTTCTTTGACATTTATAGGCAGAGAGACAGATGTTGACTTGTAATAAACTTGAAAGCATAATTCCATTCTCAGGGCCGTGAACCAAGCCTGAACTTTCCATGGCTCTATCCACTCAGCCATCACTTTTTAGTGTTTAATGTAATTCATTCTAGTAATTTTCTAGAAATTCTGCCTATTTAGATTAGTTGAAATGCTGCAGTACTGTATCTTTTTTTTTTTTTTTTTTTTTAACCAGCTTTGTGCGTGTTAAGTTGCCTCCGTCGTGTCCAACTCTTTGTGATGCCATGGACTATGCCTGCTAGGTTCCTCTTTCCATTCTCCGGGCAAGAATACTGAGTGAGTTGCAATGCCCTCCCCCTGGGATCTTCCCGACCCAAAGATTGAACTCATGTCCCTTACATCTCCTGCATTGGCAGGAGAGTTCTTTACCACTAGTGCCACTTGGGAAACCCTTTTACTGAAGTGTAATTCAAATATCATACAATTCACTGATTAAAAATATGTGATCCAGTATTTTTTAATATATTCAGAGTTGTGCAACTGTTACTACAATCTAATTTTAGAATATTTTTCATTCCTAAAAGAAATCCTGTATTCACTAGCAGTCATTCATATTCTACCCCCAAACTCTGGGTAACCACTTACTAGTTTCTGGAGATTTGCCTACTTTGGACATCTATGTAATGAAGTCATACAATTTGTGGTCTTTAGCAGCAGACTTGTACTTAGCATAATGTTTCCAAGTTCATTTACGTATGAATTTGTATTCCTTTCCTTTTTATGGCTGAATAATATTCCATTGTGTATGTAAATAGCTATAAATATATAATATTTTATGCATTTATTAATTCATGAATATTTGGTGTTTTTCCATTTCTTGGCAGTCATGAATAGTAGTACTATATATGCTCATATACAAGATTTTGTATGAATGTAGGTTTTCATTTCTCTTGGGTCTATCCGTAGGAGTAAAATTGCTCTAGAAACTCTATGTTCAATATCCTGAGGAACTGTCAAACTATGTTCCAAGGCAGCTGTACAGTATTGTATTCCCATCAGCAGTGTGTAAGCCTCTCCAACACATGTCATTGTCTACCTATTTGATTATAAATGTCCAAGTAGGAATAAAGGACAAAAACACATAATCATTGCATTGTGCCTTGGCTTGTGTTTCCCTGTTGACTAATAACACTGAGCATCTTTTTGGGGGCCTACCATCCATTTGTACATCTTCTCTAGAGAGATGCTATTTGGATCCTTTGTGCGTTTTAATATTGTGTTGTCTTTTTACTGTTGAGTTGTAAGAATTGTGTATTATATATTCTAGATACAAGTCCCTTATCAGATAAATGATTTACATTTTTTTTCCCTTCCTTTGGGTTGTCTTTATAGACCTATACTTTTCACAGTTATGGTATTTTTGTTGCACAACAGTTTTTGGTTTGATAAAATCAAATTCATCTACATTGCTTTCGGTAGGTTGGGCTCGTAGTGTTGTATTTAAGAAGAAATTACTTAACTCAGGGTAACTAAGATTTATCCCTATGCTTTCCTCTAAGAGTTTGACAGTTTTCACTATTACATATAGGCCTATGGTCCAATTTGAATTGTGTATGGTGTTTGGAATAGGTTCATTTTTATTCTTTTGTATGTGGATATTCCATAGTTCCAGTACCATTTGTTGAAAATATTATTTTTCCCCATCATTTGACATCATTGTTGAAAATCAACTATCGTAAAGATAATGATTTATTTCTGTACTCTAGACTCTGTCTCATTGATCTGTATGTCCATTCTATATCAGTGCCATGCTTCCATGATTATTCTAGCTTTTTAAAAAGTCTAGAAATCATGAAGTGAGGTTCTTACATTTTTATTCCGTTTTTCCAGATTGTTTTCACTGATACAGGTGCTTTGCAATTTCCTGAGAATTTTAGAGCTAGTTTGTAAATTTATGCAAAAAAGGAAGCTGAGAGTTTGACAAAAATTGTTCTGAAACTATAGACCAGTTTAATGAGTGCTGACCTCCTGACACCTTAAGTCCTCTGAGCTATGAGCACAGGAGGTTTTCCATTCTTTCATGGTTTTATAACTTCCTTCAACAATGTCCTGTGGTTTTCTGAGTATGAATTTTGCCCTTCTTTTGTTAAATGTATTCCTAAGTATTTGATTCTTTTTGATGTTAATAATCATTTTCAGATTGCTTAAGCTAAAGTATAGAAATACAATTGATTTTTATATGTTGACTTTTACCCTGAAGCGTTGCTGAACCTATTTACTACTTCCAGTAGCTTTTAGTGAATCCCTTGCTGCCCGTATTCGGAATCACGTCACCTGTAAATGGAGATGCACTTTGCTTCTTTCCTTCCAGCTTCCATTGCTCTTCTAATTGCCCTGTCTAGAGCTTCCACTGAAACACTGAATAGAGGTGGTGTAAGTGGACATCCTTACCTTGTTCCCGATTTTATGGAGAAAGCATTCAGTCTTCCACTACTGAAAACATGAGCCGTCCATTTTTCATAGATGCTTTTATCATTTGGGAAAACTCATAGTCCTGGTTGTTATGGATTTTTCCCATGAAAGTACGTTGAATTTTGTCAGTGTTTTCTATCTATTGACATGACTCTGTGTTTTCGTCCTTTCTTCTATTCAGTTGAGTTCAGTTCAGTCCAGTCGCTCAGTCATGTCCCACTCTTTGCAACCCCATGGACTGGAGTCCTGTCTTCTGTTAATCAGGTATAATTAATTTTCCTATTTTGAATCAAACCAGATTGAATCCCCTTTGGCGATGATGTATAATTTCCTTTTTTGTGTTGCTAGATTCAGTTTGTAAATATCTTGTTGAGAATTTTTGCATCAATTATTATAAGAGCTATTGGCATGTGGTTTTATTTTCATGAGTTGTCTTTGTCTGGTTTTGATGTCGTGTTAATGCTGACCCCACAGAATGAGTCTGAAAGTCTTCCTCCTTTTCCTGTTTTTTTGAGAGGAGTCTGTGAACTCTTGGTAATATATTTTTTAAATGTTTGGTAGAAATTTCCAGTGAAGGCATCTGGAACTATTTACATGTTCTATTTCTTATTAAGTTAGTTTTGATTGTTAACATCTTTCTGGCCATTTCATTAATATTTCATCTGTTGACATATAGTTGTTCACAGTTTTTTCTTGTAATCATTCTTATTTCTGTGAAGGAAGTAGTCATATTCACTCATTCCTGATTTTAGTTATTTGAGACGTATGTTTCTGGCATGGTCATACTGGCTAATCCATTGTCAATTTGTTGATCTTTTCAAATAAATATCTTCTGATTTTGTTCATCTTCTCTGTTGTCTGAGTGCACAAATTTTGGCATATTGTGATTTCCTTTTCATTCACCTCAAAGTATAATGTTTCCTCATTTCCTCTGTGATTCTTCCTTTCACTCACTGGCTACTTAGGAGTGCATTTTTTAATTTCCACATATTAGTGAGTTTCCCAAATTGCCTTCAGTTATTGAGTTCCAATTTAGTTCCATTGTGTTGGGAGAACATACTTTGTATGATTTTAATACTGTTAAGTTTGTTTTAAAACTCAAAACGTGGTCTACTCTGGATAATATTTCATGTGCTTGAGAAGGATGAGCATTTTGCTGGGCAGAATATTCTATATATGCCTGTTAGCTCTGATTGGTTTATAGTGCTTTTAAAGTCTTCTGTATTCTTATTGATGTCCTAAAGAGTTTTCTATTTGTTACTAAAAGTGGGTTATTAAAATTTCCAACTACTTTAATTGTCTGTTTTACCCCTTTGGTTTTGTCAGGTTTTGCTTTATGTATTTCGGAGACTTGTTTTTGGATGCGTATGTGTTTTTAATGATATCTGCCTGGTGGTTGACCTTTTTATGGTAAAATGTGTTTCATTGTCTTCAGTCACATTTTCTTTCTTTCAATATCTGTTTTGTTGGATATTAGTATAGGCTGTCCAGTTCTTCTAGCATTGTAATTTGCATAGTATATAATTTTCCTTTCTTTTACTTTCAACATATTTTTATCTTTGAAACTAAAGTGTGCCTCCTGTAGACAGTGTATAGATAGATCTTGTTCTGGATACAGTCTGACAGGCCCTACCTTTAATTGGAATGTCTAAAACACACTCACTCTTACTATTGATGTGATTGGGTTTATGTCTGCCATTTTGCTTTTTGTTTTATGCCTGTCTCATGTCTTTTTGCTCTCTGTTTCTCCTTTCCTGTTTTTTTTCACACATTAAGTGATTATTTCCTGTATAACACTTTGATTTCTTTAATTAGTTTAACTTAAAAATTAGTTTCCTTAGTGTTTACTCTAGGGTTTAAAATATGTATCAGAATAAAATGTATTTCAGGTTTATAGTAACTTAATTCTAGTGAGATAGTGAAAATTTACTCCTTTATTTTCTCTTCCCCTTTTTAGCAGCAACAGTATTATATATAATATGTTTATATATATATATATTATAAATCCAACAGTACAACGAGTTTAGCACTATTACTTTACCTAATTTCATGTCTCTTAACAAATTGAGAAATTAAAGGGGAGCAAGTGTACACAGTTGGTTACATTAACCTTGCTTCTCATTTCTTCCTCTTTGAGTTACCAGTTGGTGTCAGTTCCTTACTCCAATATAGGTTTGCTCCCACTCACCTTTTTCATGCTGTTATATTTTATATTACATATGTATTTAATTATGGTATAAACTCAACAATACAATTATATCGATATTGCTCTATGCGTTCGTTTTAAAATAAGTGAAGAAACAGAGAAGAAATGTACCATTACACAGTCTCACTTAACTATTTATCTTCACTAGACTCTGTTTGTCACGTGGATTTGAAATGCTCTCCAGTGTCACTTGTTTTTAGCTTGGAAAACTTTCTTTACTGTTTCTTATAAGAGTCTATTAATGAATTCGGTTTTTATTCATGTGGGTATATATTGTGACTTTGAATATTTGAATATTTCCAATATATATTCTGACTCTGTTTTTGAAAGGTAGTTTTGCTGGCAATAAGATTCTTGGCAGACTGCTTTTTTTTATCCAACAATGAGTGGCACTTGTATTTTGGCCTCAGCTGTTTCTGATGAGAATTCAGCTTTTAATCATATTGGGGTTCCCCTTTAAGTAAAGAGACATCTTTCTTTTCTGTGTTCAAGGTTTTTCTGTTTCTTTTCAGATTTCAACATTTGACTGACTGATGTGTCTGTATGTGGATCTTTGAGGTTTTATCCAAATGTGTTAATCTATTAAGCTGTGTAGATGAAACTTTTTCCTCAAGTTTAGGAAATTTTCAGCGGTTTTTAAAATATTTTTCTATTCCTGTCTCTCCTTTCCTCCAGATACTCTTACCGTGCAAGTGTTAGTACACTGCATTTCTCAGAGGCTCTGTTAATTTTTATTCATTCTTTTTCTCTGTTCTTCAGATTGTACGTTTATATATTTCCAAGTTCTCTGATTCTTTCTTCTGCCAGGTCAGATTTATTCTTCATCCCCTCTTGAAAATAGTTCTCCTTTTTATCATTATACTTTTTAACACCAGATTTTCCATTTGGTTCTTTCTCATAACTTCTGTCTCTCTTTAATAGTCCCTACTTGATGAGACATTGGCATTTTTAAAATTCTTTAATCACAGCTTCCTTTGCCATCTAGGTTACTACAAAGGCAGTGTCTTTTTTTTTTTTTCCCTGTGTATCATTCAAACTCTTGATGTTCCATAGTTTTTGGTAACAAGTGGATATTTTAGACAGTAGACGGTAGCCACCTCTGGATGCTGACTTCCCCACCCCCGTGAGTTTTTGCTTGTTTGCTTTCTCGTTTAATGTTTCAGCTGGACTGGTTCAGTGAGGTCTGTCTCTCCCCTACTTTGCGTGGCCTCTGTGGTTATTTTCTAGAAGGGCTGAGGTAGTGTGATCAGAACCCAGCATTCTCAGTCTGTTGTGCCTGAAGTAGTGATTCTACCCTCTGAGTGGATCTGGGTGGAAGAAAGGAGCTCTCAACCTCACCTGCCTGGAATAGAGCTTCTCCCACTTGGGGCTGGGGCGATGAGAATTCTGGTGTCTTGTCTCTCGCAGGGAGAAGTGGTTGCCCTAGATTGGAAACCAGGGGCGAAGTGAACTCCGTCTTCTCGATGAGAGCCACCCAGAATAGCGCTTCAATCCCACTGAACTGGGCTTGGGGCATGCCTTCAGTATTGCATACCTTCACAGTTCTTACTCAGACCAGTAAATTTCCTTTAATAAGTATTTCGATGTGAAGAGAGGAGGGAACTATAACACCTTTTCTCACTTTCTACTTTCCATTGCTGACTTAGAAAAGGTGCAAGTGAAGAACCCTAAGCCCTGCCAGCTGTATTCAGCTTTTCATAGCTTTTCTAAAAGCGCGGCAGTGCTGTGCTGAGCTCAGTCACTCACTCATGTCTGGCTCGTTGGGACCCCGTGGACTGTGGCCTGCCAGGCTCCTCTGTCCATGGGGGTTCTCCAGGCGAGAATCCTGGAGTGGGTAGCCATGCCCTTCTCCAGGGGATCTTCCTGGGGAAGCACAAATCATACCCAGAGCAGCACTTTTGTTTAGCAGATTGATGATGCTGTTTAGAGCACCTTAATAAAGTTCACATAAATGTGTGCTGAAAATGTTTCTACTAAAATATATTTAAATATACCAATGGCTGAGAGAAACTAGTTAGTCTGAGTAGTTCAGATTTTTCCCCTAGTCTTCCAATACAAGAAAAAAAAAAAATTATCCTTAATCCTTTGAGAGCTCTTGAAAATTTATACCACAAATATCATCTAGAGTGGTATAAGAACCACTGTGCATGTGTGTACATGTGTTAATGTTGCCAAGAAGCCACATTAAAAGTACATGAAACAATTTTACTACATATATTAACCACTTTTGCCTCTATAAGGTAGCTCTTAGGAGTATAAATCATAAGCTAATGCAAGTGGTAATATAATTAAAGATTTTGTTTCAACTTTGTGATAACTTTGTTGTTTCAACTGAGTTTCAACTCCAAAGTTATCACTCCAGATCTTAAAACAAGAAATGATTTGAGCAAATTGGAAATAAAAAAGGAAATTTTCTTGAGGCTGCAGGGCAAACTGGCATCCAAAAATCTAGAGAGACAGACAAATGCAGAGAAACATGACTAAGTTCAACTTAGTTACTCAGCCCATAAGTTTAAAGGTAAATTAACAATTAAATGTTAATTTTGATGAATTTCTAAAATCTGAGTGTGGACCTCTTCAAGAGGGAAAAACTCCTTGTGGCTGTAGTTTTAGGGGATTCCCAATAGTTTCACGGATTTTTACCCCAAAAAAACCATCAGGTTGGAAGAATGAAGAAAAATCATTTCCTGTCTTTGGCAGGAAGATTGGGGAAATAACCATTTTGATGTATGACCAGTGCTATTCCATAACAAAGGTCGAATCTTCATTGAAAATAACTTTACCAGAGGCTTATCTCATGTAGGCAAGAAGGCCACTTCAACCCCCTGTAGACTTCCTGTCTCACCTACGGAGTGGCTGGGAGGTGGGCAGAAGGGGGGAACCAAAAGCACCTGCGAAGGTCACAGTCCAGGGACGTATCATCAAAGTCTCCATGCCTCACTTGCTCATGGAGCCAGTTAAGGGCAGAGCTTGGACAGCAAGGAGATCAAAGCAATCAAAAGAAATCAGTCCTGAAAATTCCTTGGAAGGACTGATGCTGAAACTGAAGCTCCAATACTTTGGCCACCTGATGGGAAGAACTGACTCATTGGAAAAGACCCTGATGCTGGGAAAGATCGAAGGCAAAAGAGAAGGGGCCGACAGAGGATGAGATGGTTAGATAGCATCACCAACTCAACAGAAATGAATCTGAGCCAACTCCA
Source organism: Oreotragus oreotragus (assembly GCA_006410675.1). Classification (NCBI taxonomy): domain Eukaryota; kingdom Metazoa; phylum Chordata; class Mammalia; order Artiodactyla; family Bovidae; genus Oreotragus; species Oreotragus oreotragus. The sequence continues at coordinate 111,512 of SJYX01011658.1, forward strand.
GAAGAGAGTGAAGGACGGAGGAACCTGGCGTGTGGCAGTCCACGGGGCTTCAAAGAGTCAGACATGACATAGTGACTGAAAACCAACAATAACGAGAAAGGTATCAAAGCACTTTAGCAGCAAAGGGGACATTCTTAAGACGACCATGTTCAAAATAAAACAAAAATATTTCAAGTTTTTAAAATGAAAATTGAAAAATTCCCATTTATCAGTGTAAACAATAATAGCTCAAAGTCCTCAACTGTATTTTGAGACATCACAGCAAATATTTGTAGACTGCCAAAAAGTCCCTGAAAACGAGTCTTTCTGGAAAGAGTGGTTGATCAAACTATTTTTATGTGATCAGTGGCAAAAGGTAGCTATAAAGTAATACAACTAATTTTCAAATGGGGGCTATAAATTAGCTCCAAAGGATTATAAATTCTAAAAATAAGTTAGGTTTCTAAAGTAACTGATGTCTTTCCAGAATGCCTCAATCTCAGTTCAGTTCAGTTCAGTTCAGTCGCTCAGTCGTGTCCGACTCCTTGCGACCCCATGAATCGCAGCATGCCAGGCCTCCCTGTCCATCACCATCTCCCGGAGTTCACTCAGACTCACGTCCATCGAGTCCATGATGCCATCCAGCCATCTCATCCTCAGTCGTCCCCTTCTCCTCCTGCCCCCAATCCCTCCCAGCATCAGAGTCTTTTCCAATGAGTCAACCCTTCGCATGAGGTGGCCAAAGTACTAGAGTTTCAGCTTTAGCATCATTCCTTCCAAAGAAATCCCAGGGTTGATCTCCTTCAGAATGGACTGGTTGGATCTCCTTGCAGTCCAAGGGACTCTCAAGAGTCTTCTCCAACACCACAGTTCAAAAGCATCGATTCTTCGGCGCTCAGCTTTCTTCACAGTCCAACTTTCACATCCATACATGACCACAGGAAAAACCATAGCCTTGACTAGGCGGACCTTAGTCGGCAAAGTAATGTCTCTGCTTTTGAATATACTATCCAGGTTGGTCATAACTTTTCTTCCAAGGAGTAAGCGTCTTTTAATTTCATGGCTGCAGTCACCATCTGCAGTGATTTTGGAGCCCAAAAAAATAAAGTCTGACACTGTTTCCACTGTTTCCCCATCTATTTCCCATGAAGTGATGGGACCGGATGCCATGATCTTCGTTTTCTGAATGTTGAGCTTTAAGCCAACTTTTTCGCTCTCCTCCTTCACTTTCATCAAGAGGCTTTTTAGCTCCTCCTCACTTTCTGCCATAAGGGTGGTGTCATCAGCATATCTGAGGTTATTGATATTTCTCCCGGCAATCTTGATTCCAGCTTGTGTTTCTTCCAGTCCAGCGTTTCTCATGATGTACTCTGCATATAAGTTAAATAAGCAGGGAGACAATATACAGCCTTGACGTACTCCTTTTCCTATTTGGAACCAGTCTGTTGTTCCATGTCCAGTTCTAACTGTTGCTTCCTGACCTGCATACAGATTTCTCAAGAGGCAGGTTAGGTGGTCTGGTATTCCCATCTCTTTCAGAATTTTCCACAGTTTATTGTGATCCACACAGTCAAAGGCTTTGGCATAGTCAATAAAGCAGAAATAGATGTTTTTCTGGAACTCTCTTGCTTTTTCCATGATCCAGCGGATGTTGGCAATTTGATCTCTGGTTCCTCTGCCTGTTCTAAAACCAGCTTGAACATCAGGGAGTTCACGGTTCACATATTGCTGAAGCCTGGCTTGGAGAATTTTGAGCATTACTTTACTAGCGTGTGAGATGAGTGCAATTGTGCGGTAGTTTGAGCATTCTTTGGCATTGCCTTTCTTTGGAATTGGAATGAAAACTGACCTTTTCCAGTCCTGTGGCCACTGCTGAGTTTTCCAAATTTGCTGGCATATTGAGTGCAGCACTTTCACAGCATCATCTTCCAGGATTTGAAACAGCTCAACGGGAATTCCATCACCTCCACTAGCTTTGTTCTTAGTGATGCTTTCTAAGGCCCACTTGACTTCACATTCCAAGATGTCTGGCTCTAGATTAGTGATCACATCCTCATGATTATCTGGGTCGTGAAGATCTTTTCTGTACAGTTCTTCTGTGTATTCTTGCCACCTCTTCTTAATATCTTCTGCTTCTGTTAGGTCCATACCATTTCTATCCTTTATCGAGCCCATCTTTGCATGAAATGTTCCCTTGGTATCTCCAATTCTCTTGAAGAGATCTCTAGTCTTTCCCATTCTGTTGTTTTCCTCTATCTCTTTGCATTGATTGCTGAAGAAGGCTTTCTTATCTCTTCTTGCTATTCTTTGGAACTCTGCATTCAGATGCTTATATCTTTTCTTTTCTCCTTTGCTTTTCGCCTCTCTTCTTTTCAGTGCTATTTGTAAGGCTTCTCCAGACAGCCATTTTGCTTTTTTGCATTTCTTTTCCATGGGGATGGTCTTGATCCCTGTCTCCTGTACAATGTCACGAACCTCATTCCATAGTTCATCAGGAACTCTGTCTATCAGATCTAGGCCCTTAAATCTATTTCTCACTTCCACTGTATAATCATAAGGGATTTGATTTAGGTCATACCTGAATGGTCTAGCGGTTTTCCCTACTTTCTTCAATTTAAGTCTGAATTTGGAAATAAGGAGTTCATGATCTGAGCCACAGTCAGCTCCTGGTCTTGTTTTTGTTGACTGTATAGAGCTTCTCCATCTTTGGCTGCAAAGAATATAATCAATCTGATTTCGGTGTTGACCATCTGGTGATGTCCATGTGTAGAGTCTTCTCTTGTGTTGCTGGAAGAGGGTGTTTGCTATGACCAGTGCATTTTCTTGGCAAAACTCTATTAGTCTTTGCCCTGCTTCATTCCGCATTCCAAGGCCAAATTTGCCTGTTACTCCAGGTGTTTCTTGACTTCCTACTTTAGCATTCCAGTCCCCTATAATGAAAAGGACATCTTTTTTGGGTGTTAGTTCTACAAGGTCTTGTAGGTCTTCATAAAACCGTTCAACTTCAGCTTCTTCAGCATTACTGGTTGGGGCATAGACTTGGATAACTGTGATATTGAATGGTTTGCCTTGGAAACGAACAGAGATCATTCTGTCGTTTTTGAGATTGCATCCAAGTACTGCATTTCGGACTCTTTTGTTGACCATGATGGCTACTCCATTTCTTCTGAGGGATTCCTGCCCGCAGTAGTAGATATAATGGTCATCTGAGTTAAATTCACCCATTCCAGTCCATTTTAGTTCGCTGATTCCTAGAATGTCGACGTTCACCCTTGCCATCTCTTGTTTGACCACTTCCAATTTGCCTTGATTCATGGACCTGACATTCCAGGTTCCTATGCAATACTGTTCTTTACAGCATCGGCTCTTGCTTCTATCACCAGTCACATGCACAACTGGGTATTGTTTTTGCTTTGGCTCCATCCCTTCATTCTTTCTAGAGTTATTTCTCCACTGATCTCCAGTAGCATATTGGGCACCTAACGACCTGGGGAGATTCTCTTTTGAAATCCTATCATTTTTCATTTTCATACTGTTCATGGGGTTCTCAGGGCAAAAATACTGAAGTGGCTTGCCATTCCCTTCTCCAGTGGACCACGTTCTGTCAATCTAGAGGATACAGAAAAATCATCGTAATGGAAGCAGACTGTTCTCATCGGCTGGATTCACATCTTCAGGGCTGCTATCCCTGCCAATACCTCTACTGTCTGTTCCAGTTCCACTAGAATAGCGAGGAACCCCAGAGGATGCCTCAGAGTGGCCATTCCTAGACCTGCAGCGACTTGCCCTTTGTTCTGCTCCTGTCTGCCCCCCACACCCACCCAGGACTGGGCTTTTCTGGTGGTTCAAACGGTAAATAATCTGCCTGCAATGGAGGAGACATGAGTTCAATCCCCACTGGGTGGGGAAGATCCCCAGAGAGGGGAATGGCAACCCACTCCAGTATTCTTGCCTGGAGAATTCCATGGACAGAGGAGCCTGGCGGGCTACAGCCCATGGGGTCACAGAGAGTCAGACACAGCTGAGCAACTAACTGTCTGCCCCCCAGGGATGGTTGCAAGAATCCCAGGTCACTGTTTGCAGGGACCCCANCCCACTCCAGTATTCTTGCCTGGAGAATTCCATGGACAGAGGAGCCTGGCGGGCTACAGCCCATGGGGTCACAGAGAGTCAGACACAGCTGAGCAACTAACTGTCTGCCCCCCAGGGATGGTTGCAAGAATCCCAGGTCACTGTTTGCAGGGACCCCAGGCCTGGCCCAAGGAGAAATGCCCCTCCACAAAGCAGTAGTGCCTGGTCCTTACTCAGAAGCCCTCGTTTCGGTGGTGTCTGTTTAAATAGTCGCTGCCTGTCTCCAAAACACTGGGTCAGAGTTTGAACTGTGGCTGGTGAGTAGAAGAGAGAAAAGGTCCACACTAAATCTGAATAACACACATTGTCATTTTTGCGTTGTCCTTTCCATCTGACAGCAGAAGCGGCTACATGTTTCTTTCTTACAGTGAGTTTCTTCCCGTGAAAAACTTAGTCCTTGCTACAAACAGAGCTAAAGCAGTCTCAGAAGTGGGCTTCCCAAGTGGCTCAACGGTAAAGAATCCACCTGCCAATCCAGGAGATGTAGGAGGTGCCAGTTCAGTCCCTGGGTCGGGAAGATCCCCTGGAGTAGGAAGTGACTACCCACTCCAGTACTCTTGCCTGGGAAAGCCCATGAACAGAGGAGCTTGGCGGGCTACAGTCCACGTGTCACAGAGTCAGACACAACTGAGCACGCACGCATGTAGGGCTAATTATAGCTGCATTGTCGGCAGTTTATATTTTTGGATCTGGAACTTCTTGATATATTAGTACAGATAAAAAATAAGATTTAAATTTGCTGGACTTTTTGTCCAACATGAAATGAGTGCTATTATTTCCTTAACAGAAATATTTATATTTAACTTGTGCAAAAACCTGTACCCAGAGAGAGGAAATAAGGAAGGTTATTTTGGTTTAGAAGTTTCTGACTTATCAGTACATACCACCAAAAAATGTTTTGTTTTGTTTTGTTTTTCCCAGAACAGAGTAGAAACAACTCATTCAAGGTTTGAAGATTGTCTTTATAAAGCTTCATATGAATCACAATTTAATCTCCTAGATGAAAATTTCTCTAATGTTGCTTTTCCCAGTATTAACTGCTGGGCACTCATCTGATCAAGTAGGACACATCCCTTTAGTCCTAGACTGACCTCTAAAGGTTACATTTCTTAGACTTTATTTATACTATGACTTGAATTCAAGATGGCTAGTGAGTATGAAAAAACACTTAGATTCCTTCTATCTCTGAAATTCTGCATTCCAGGACCTAAAGTAAATCATCTATGATCAAGAAAAAAAAAAAAAACAACTGTTGCTTTTTCAGGCCTGTTTAGCTTGAAGCATTTTTTGAGGACCAACTGTGGGATTGAATTATTTTCCATAACATGTAGTAACTTGTAGATGTTTTAATCAATTTGGAAATAAATATTCATATAGGTAAAATAATTTGAAGTATTACATCACAATAGGAAAAAATTGTCTAGTAAGAAGTAATAATGCTATACATAAATGAGTGGTGAAAATAATATGAAACCTTCCTAAATAGCTATAGTAGTGGAATAGAACATATTTTCATTTCAAAGGCCAAATTTCACACACATTTTTGTAAACAATTTTGTTTAAACTTTCTCTTTTGAAATCTTATAGGAATTTTATTTATATCTCCTTTTCATTTTTCTCTGTAATTATTTGCTTGAAAATAAGTTTTTTATTATTAATTGTTAAGTTTAGATTAACTCTCTCACTGCATATAGAAATATACAGGGTTAATACTATCTCATTTCAGTATTGTGGGTACTGAGGCTTTCTTTCTCCTCATTGTTCCTGAGGGTGCATATGTTACTTTAGTAATACTGCTCTCTAAACATGGAACTGATTGTTTAGACTGAAGACATGAAGGTCAAAGTTGACCATGTTGTAAGCTAAATATCAGAATTGGTACAGACATATTTCTGCCTATTCCTCTTACTAAGAAGAGCTAAAAAAACTTTGAACATTATATATAAAAAGAAACATAAGGAGACTCTATAAGTGGAGAGAAGATCAATTCCTGACCATTGGAATGCTCAAAGAAGCTTGGTCACCCCGTGTCTTCTTTCTTTCTTTCTCTCTCTTACTCTCTTTTTCAGGCTGATCCCTTGGAGCATTGAGGCTCCCTGCATTCACTTATCTGCCCGGGTTTCTAAGACCTGAANGGTCACCCCGTGTCTTCTTTCTTTCTTTCTCTCTCTTACTCTCTTTTTCAGGCTGATCCCTTGGAGCATTGAGGCTCCCTGCATTCACTTATCTGCCCGGGTTTCTAAGACCTGAACAGGAAGACGTTCTGCGTCTTCACTCCCTCAGGAGACCAGCAGGGCACCTGTGGCCTCTGTGAACAGGGCAAGCTCCTTGTCTTGGGGTTTTATTGACTTTCCAAGGAATGATATGGCATTGAGTTTTCTTTTTGTCTCAGGTACCCTGGGTTGGTACTAGATTCCCTAGTGCCCAGAGATGCCACCCAATATAGACAAAGGTGACCCAATAAAGCCTGCTCTGTAACCAAAGGGCCAGGAAGCTGGCCTGGCAAGACCAAACGTTTCTAGACAATAACCAACCCCTCAGAAAGAACATCAAAACAAACAGTCCTGAAGCCTCCCCTACCAACTCTATCAGCAGAGTTTAAGAAGAGAGCCTGGGCTCCGCCATCCTCAGACTATGGGTCAGTGTCCCAATTTCCTGCCTATGAGGGTGTCAGAGAAGGATGAGCAGCAAGGAGCTGAAGCTGCTGTTGCTACCCCAGAGTAACACCCTACCCTTCTGTGACGTCAGTGGAGGCAGGACTTACACTCTGACATGGGAGTAATGAGATGCCCAGTTCTCTCCTTGCTGGATTAGTGTCAGAAAGGGATAAATAGGAATCAAGGGCTCGCATGACTTCCCAGCTGCCGGGAGCCAGCACGGGCCACCCCACCCATGACAAGGTCATGTGGAAGAGAACTGTTAAGCAAGGCTTCAGGACTCAAGGGGCTTCCTAGACCAGCTCGAGCATCTACCCCCAAACCAGAATCTGTCTGTCTTACTATTTTGTGCCTTTCACCAACTCTCCTGACATACAGGGGGCTATCCCTGACCACCTTTCTCTGGAGAAAATCAACTTAGGGCTCTAGCTAATAAGTCTCCTGGACATGAGAGGAATGTTTCAAATCAAACCTCCTCTGTTAGCATTCTAGCTTGCTTGGCAGGTTTATCCAGACTCTTGCAGCTATGCATATGATTGTTCACAGCCTCCCAACTGTGAGAGGCACCGGAAGCCTAAAACAGAGCCTTTCAAAGAGTTAAAAGCTATTAGAGTAGTGCTGGTGTAGGATTTCATTGTTGGGCCAATGCTTGTTGCTAAGTTCCCATATCTCTTATCCGCTGTGCACCTGGGAGTGCATTAGTTAACACAGCTGGAAGGTAAGAAAAACACATAGCCTTGAATTAACCACATCAGAGCTTTGAGCTAATTGGTTCCTTCTTGTAACTCACAGCACCTTTGCTCTGTGAGAAGTGTAACTGTTTAGCATTTTCTGAGGCTGACATAGATTAGAAATTTTAAAAAAAAAACACTTTGAGGGAAAATAAGTTTTCTGGTTGAGCAGCATTTACACAATATTCACAGGCTTCCAAGGCCAGAAGATAGTGTACACAACATCATTTGTGGGAAAGGTTTGCAGAAAAAACCCTGGTTTTGATAAGGGCAAAACTGCTGGAATGTTTGGGCTGACTCTGTATGACCTTGTATCTTTCATTTCCCTCTATGTACAAATTAAGGTATAAAAGTCCCTTTTGAAAATAAAGTAACAGGCCTCACTCAGAGAAGCTTGGTCACCCCGTGTCTTCTTTCTTTCTTTCTCTCTCTTACTCTCTTTTTCAGGCTGATCCCTTGGAGCATAGAGGCTCCCTGCGTTCACTTATCCGCCCAGGTTTCTAAGACCTGAATGGGACCAGCGGGCGCCTGTGGCCTCCGTGGACAGGGCAAGCTCCTTGTCTCGGGGCTTTATTGGCTTTCTCTGTAAACCGAGGAATATCAGCCTCTTTCTCTCCTCTATTCCTCTCTCATTCATTCATTCATTCATTCATTCGCCTATGCCATTTCTCCTTTGGGTTCCCCTGGATTCTAACAGGGGCTGGACCCCAGCACCCAGCAGTAAGGACTGCCTCGCCATCCCTGTGTCAGCAGAGGCCACAAGGTCGGGGGCAGTAACACTGAATCTTTCCTCCTTGGGGTCTCAGTGAAGGCCAGGTGGTGAAACACTCCCATCTGGCAGTATGAGGTATGGCCACATTTCCTCCACCAGAACAGTGTCAGAGTTGACCTGCTAAAATAGAAGATTTACCTGTGACCCAGGTCTTCATAGACTAATACCTCAAACATCCAGAATACAATGGAAAATTACTCATCATACCAAGAACAAGGAAAATCTCAAGTTGAATGAGAAAAAGCACGCACTTCCCAACTGAACAGAACCTCAGTGATATGTGGGGCTGTAGAGAAGACTGAAGATCTGTGTCAGTATAGTAGAGCCCCAGAAGGAAAGGAGAAAGAAAGTGGGACTGAAAAGAGTTCTTAAAGAAATGGTGACTGAAAGGTAAAAATTTGGCAAAAGGTTTAAACTACAGTTTCAAGATGCATGATGAAAACTTAAATAACAAAAACACCCCAAAATTCTGTGCCATGATATGCCACAAAATCACCTCTGAAATTAAAGAGAAAGAACAAAATCAGGAAAGCAGAAGGGAAACTGCACCTTAGCTATAGGGTAAAAATAATCTGAATAACAGCAGATTTCTCATCAGAATTCCTAAAGGCCGGAAGAAGGCAGTATTTTTTTGTCAAGTGTTGAAAGAATAGTATTATCAGCCAGAATCCAGTATCCAGTGTAAATATCTTTTAGGAATGAAACAAAAATCAAGACATTTTTTAAAAGAAAAACTAAGAGAATTTGTTGCCATTATTGAAAAAAAGGTGACTAAAGAAAGTTCTTGAAACAGAAATTAAAAAAAAAAAAAAAACTTGAAACATCAGAGTAACAGAAATAGTAAAAATGTGGGAAAATGAAATAGACGTTCCTTCACATCTTAAGTTTTCTAAATTTGTTTTATGTTTGAAGCAAAAAATTATAACACTGCCTAAAGTGGCTTGTGGTATATGTATAGGAAATAGTTAAGGCAATTTTATTATTATAGTCATGAGAAAAAGGGGACTTAAAGGGAAATAAAGTTACTATGCATGCATGCTTAGTCGCTCAGTCATGTCTGACTCTTTGCGACCCCATGGACTACAGTCTGTATCCTGCCAGGTTCCTCTGTTCGTGGGATCTTCCAGGCAAGAATACTGGAGTGGGTTACTTAAACTGGGTAAGAAAACAGCACTAAGAAGTGGAATGTAATAAACTGCATATATATAGTGTAACATATCTAGATCACTTTACAATCTATATAGAGATACACTAAAATACCACAATGAGTAAATCAAAGTAGAAGTCTAAAAACTGTTCAAGTAACCCACAGGGAAAAGAGAAGTGAAAAATGGTGAGAACAAACGGAAAATGAAAAACTAGAATGTCAGACTGAAACCCTAACAGATTAATCATTACGTCAAATGTAAATGGTCTAATTACACCAACTAAAAGACAGCGACTCACACACAGTGGATTATTATTGCTACAAACAGCTACCTGATGAGTTTCAAGGGCATTATGCACCTCCGCAGAGCACCACTGCACCCAGCTGGTCTGGTGTCTCAACCACCTGTTCCAGGAGAGAGCAGCTTTGGCACCATCATTACGGGGCTCACTGAGCTGCCGACCATCATAGCAGTGACGGGGAGGAAGACTCAGGCAAGCGGCAGGCGCTAGCAAGGGTGCAGGAAGAAAACAACCCAGGTGAGTGAGCATAACTGAGACCCTCATGGTTTTCCATATAATGACTAGGGTGGGTCCAACTTTAATTAAGTAAATGAGGCCAAAGAATGCTATGATGAGATGCTACTTTATATTTCATTAGTGTTATTTTTCACTTTCCCCCAGCAAAGTTTTTACCAGAGTGGAGGATGGAGGAGGAAGACTCCCAGATAAATAGACACACATTGGGCTGTGAAAAAAGTTATGCAAACAATGAGACAGTTTCATGAGGTATTACCTTGTATACAATGCTATCTATAGACCAACATCTACGTGATGAGTAATACCCTGATAAGACCAACAGGCAAGGTAATTAAAGTACACTGAGGCTTTAGTTCAGCACAGTCACAAGCTTCAGAGGATTCACTGTAACTTGATGTGATTAGACTCCTGGTCAGCATGAAATGATAGGAGTGTAACTTAATTCAAACAGGCATAGTTAATGTAGGTGAAACAGTATTGTAGCCCAATTAGAGAAATTGTCAGTCTGCAGTCGAAACCCATGAATCTAAGCATTGATGCATTTGCCTGGCATTTATGAGAAGAACAAATAGGACAGAGGAGTAGGACTCCTATCCTTCAGGCATACATTACACACTACAAAGCCAGATATAAAAAAAGGAAGGATAGTTTCTGCACGCAGTGCAAAAACTTGACAAGTAAATGTAATGTTGTGGAGAGTCAAAAAATAGCTGGATGTCTCCTTTTGGAAAAAAAAATCCAAACATTTAAGAAATCCTCTCCTTGTCTTGCTGAAAATTTTAACTCCCGTGAACCGCATTTTAGTGTGGAATAAAGCCAATAAATAAGTAAATAAATGACAAGACTATAGTTAAAGTTCTCTGAAGAAAATAAAGGTATGCTGATGGCAAAAAAAAAAAAAAGGACATAGCTGCTGTTTGTCACTGACAAGAGATGATACAAAGGAAAACTGAGCTTTTTAACCTTTCCTTCTAACGTTTTTGTCAAACGAAATTATTTTTCATACCCAAAAGAATGAACACACGTTGACAGAATAAGTTAAATCTAAGATTGGTAAGATGATACTGAAACTGTATTTTGAGTCTCTTCTTTAAATCACCAAAATATGTAAATGGACTGGAATATGTTATAAACCAGATTAATACACTGTCTTCAGGGTAGATGGATGATGAGTCAAGCATAACACGATGTAATCTGATTTCAATAAATATAGAAACTTTCACTTGTAGCCAGAACACTCACAACTGAATAAGAACAAGATAGGGAAGACATGCCGTTGTTTACATCCTATTTCATCACCAGACAAGGTCATTATAAAATGTGACTGATGAAAGGCTAAGAGCAAAGATAGAAATAGTAACTGTTGTGTTGGATTATAGGGAATGGGGTGATATGGACTTTGAGGAGAAGCCAGAACCTTGTCAATGATGAAGCAGAGATTGGTTTGGTCAGATACTGTGTTTCCTTAAAAAGACATGTCAAACAGAAGCATGGAAATACCAGAATCAGAATCCCTAGGAAAATCAATGATCAAACTATAAAAAGACAAAATACAGCTCCCTAAGCAGGTGTGCAGACAATCCATACAAGTAGTTATGGACAGAATTTCTGCTAAGTTTTTTTCCTAAGGACAGTTGGCTTTACCACTGTGCCTAAAATTTAATATGACATCAGGTCGCGTAATAGGACCATACAAAATCTTTAGAGATCTGTATCTGAAGACAGCCTAGTTTGAGTCAGTATTGGGATGCAAATTCCAAAAGTAATAACAATACTTATTAGTACATATTAAGAGAAGTACAGTGTGAAGAACCTGAGTGTACTCTAGGTGCTTCACTCCGGGTATTCTAGTGCAAAAATCCATTAAATTTGTCCTGGGGGCTATACTTTAAGAGAAGTGAAAAAAAGGAGGGTTTTCATAGGACAGTGAACTTAATGAAGAGTGAAATCAAATCTTTATTCTTTAATCTTTATTCTTTAGAGAAACCTCAGTTAAAACAAGTTCAGTTCAGTTCAGTTGCTCAGTCCCCATGATTCGCAGCATGCCAGGCCTCCCTGTCCTCGCTGTGTTCAAATACTTGAAGACTTACCATTAAAAGGGGAATGATTTATCCTACGTAATCTCAAGGAGTGGATCTAAGACTAGTGGTTGATCTAAAATAGATGCTTAATTAAAGATAAAAATGAACCCTGAGGATTTTTTTCAAAATTCGAATGAACTAGATCAGGATATAGTGAACTAAAAGGATAAATTGTAATAAAAGCCTTACAGGGAGAAAAACTCAAATACTGAATAAGGTGATTCAAGTAGGTGAGCAGGACCTTTCGACCCTAAGTTTCCATAACTGCAGTCATTAAGTGTCAAAATGACGGATCTGAATCTTTTATTTTAGGCTGTTGACTCAACAAGGGAATAAGGATAGCATGGGAGACTACCGCGAAAAGACAGCACGTGAAAGGGAAGTGACTCCAAGAAGCAGGAAGCTGTTCTCACGGTCTTTTTCCTTGATCTTATCCCTCGCTATCACTACTATAATCGTTCAATTCTCCTTAAAATTCTTTAATAGTCTATACTTCCCATTCAGTAGAACTTCTCAACCTAGTGTTCAAATGTTTCTAATAATTAATTATTATTAATAGCCCAAGTTGATTCAAGTCAAATTCATTCCCATCTTTCAAACCTTCCTTCTCCACCAGTGACCTGTATTCTTACCTAATTTGTTCCCACTAAGATATGTAGCAAAATAACAGTCCAAGAACAGATCCTTAGCAAAAAGCTGTAGAGTGGGCAATAAGTAGCCAGGCTCGAGAACCCGAATCTGCATTGTAGAGTGGACATCTTACGGGGTCACTTTCCTCCAGCTTCAAGAACCTCTAGGAACGTCTGTTTAGCTGTGGAAGCACTGAGGAACTCATAATCCACTTTTCCATAAGTTGATACCTAGGCGTAGCCAGTTTCAGCCAAAGAAACAAATGCTTACTGAATATCTTAATATGAGAGACACAACATCACAGGCCTAAAGGAACGCATAATCAAAGAGGTAAGAAAGAGAAGAGAGTGTGAGGTTATAACAGGAGAATCTCCGTGTGTACCGGGGAGTCCCTAACAGCTGTACTAAAGCATGTTCTTGTGACAATCGGTCAAGTTGATCTGAGGGATAAGATTAGCTAGGCAATGGAAAGCTGTCCAGAGTCTGGAAGCAAAGGGAACTATTTGTATGAAGAGCCAGAAACAAGAGGAGCTGGCATATTCAGCGATCTGCAATTTGTTTTTAATTTAAAGGGGAGGTAAGAGATGAAACTGAAGAGGTAAAAAGGAGACTGTGAAAGATCCTTGATGCCATGATGAAAAGTTTCTTTCTTGTCTGTAGTTGATAACCCATGCTGCTGCTAAGCTGCTGCTGCTAAGTCACTTCAGTCGTGTCCAGCTCTGTGTGACCCCATAGATGGCAGCCCACAGGCTCCTCCATCCCTGGGATTCTCCAGGCAAGAATACTGGAGTGGGTTGCCATTTCCTTCTCCAATGCATGAAAGAGAAAAGTGAAAGTGAAGTCACTCAGTCTGTCCGACTGTTAGCGACCCCATGGACTGCAGCCCACCAGGCTACTCCATCCATTGGATTTTCCAGGCAAGAGTACTGGGGTGGGGTGCCATTGCCTTCCCCATGATAACCCATAAGACAGTATTAATGTAAGAAGAAACTTTTGATCCATGGAGGAAGAAGGTGTCTCAGCGTCTTGCTATCAGAGATTTGTGTCTTTAGGTCTCCAGTACTTAAGTTCAACTGTGTGTATCACGGTGTCCCTATATTGATGCCAAGTCAATACTGGTACCAGTTCAGTCACTGTACAATGGCTGCAGATAAGGCCACGCGGGAACATAACTAAGACCAAGTCCCCAGAGATCAGGGGTGGGCCTTCCTGTGAGAAATAGAAGGTAAATGAAAGCAAAGTTGGGAGCTTTGTTCTCTGGTGATTTGTAGGTCACTGGATGGAACTCATTTATTTCATCCTGGAAACGTTTTGGCAAACGGTGGTGAGAACTTCTTCCCTCCTTCCAACCAGTAGGAGCTAGGCACACTGGCTTCTTGGACCTCGGGGGGATCTTATCAATAAAGACAGATAATGAGATGGGTGGAGTGTGTGGTTATACCAGGATAAGAAAGAGGAGGCAGAAGAGAGAACAGCTACTCCAGGGAGAGGTACTGTAACCGCCCGGAAGGTGCCGCTCCTGTAACTCTCTGGGGACCTTTCTCTCCCTTTAGCTTCTAATCATCCATACTTTCTCACCCAAGCCAGTCTGATCATGGAAACAGTCAGCCTTATGTAACTCTGAAAGAGAGAGAGAGAGAGTGTGTGTGTGTGTGTGTGAGAAAGAGAGAGAGAGAGAGAGAGATTTTCTAAAGAGTGTTTTTATTGTCGTTCTTTCTGTTTTCAGAGAGAGAGATGGGGCCCATTCAGAAGGTTAAGGCACAGACCATCAACGTTTTTGCGTCCCAAGTGTTTCTAATCTAAGCGGGAAGTGAGACAAGTTGTAAACAGGGGAAGGGTGTGAAAGAAAAAGTCCAACTCTTTTTCCCTCCCTTTTCCTTTTGTCGTAACTAATTTTTCTGTCCAATACCCTGGCCTGAACTCTCACCTTAGGCTGGAATGAGAAATTGGAACTCCAGTTCTGTGGAAGGCAGAATTAGAAAATTGTGCAATTAAACACTGAAGCTAAAGACTTAAAAGCAGTCTTAAATGCCAATTTTTTTTTATTCTAAAGAATTTCTTTTACATTTAATTTCAAAGTCTTTATGTTTTTAATAAAAAATAAAATATAAAGACAAAGATCTGGCTAATTCATGGTTTATAGCTATGTTTAAAGTATTTTCCTCACATAAATAGGACTTTGTGTCATTATAGTTTTGGTCAGCTCTTACTAACTGCAACATAAGCTCTTATTTTTGGCTACAACTTCCTCAATAAAAATGCCTTTTTAGAGGGGGAAAGTATCTTCCTGTTGGACAAATGCACAATGCATAAAATATTAAAGATCTTAAAATACAAAGTGGTGTGATCCCAGAGAAAGGACTTCTTTATACACGGGGTACTTCCCTGATCAGAACAGATACATTTTGTTATCTCTGAACTGAGGCTTGGTCTCCTTGACCTTAACCAACCTGTGCAATCAACCAATGGTGTTTTAAGTGATGTTTCCAGTAGCTACACGTTGAACATGGAAGACATAAAATCCCAGCTCCAATTAACAAAATGCAATTTCAATATTGAACTATTAAACAAATTTTCTAAACACCATGTGAATCCAAAGAAAAAGGAATTCTCTTAATCAAAACATCATTAGTGTAAATTAACTAATTCTAGCCAAGGGAGCATAAACTATTTAAAAACACAATTTTAATAAGATGATAAAACATTGATTTAAAACATATATTATTAATCACAAGTATCAGCTGTTAAAGTGGTGTTAAGGGAAACTAAATGATTTAAATCACAAATTATCTAACACCATTTAGAATCTTAAATGTTTTAAGAAAATTGATATCCCCAAAGTTTGGGATGGATGTAAGATGCTAATTTTATTGTTAATACCTTCCAGCATCACCAACAATGAGGTTCTATTTTTCTTTTTTCTAATAATATGTCTGTTCAATTTTTTCTGGGAAATTAAAAAACATTAAGAGCCAGAAGAACAGGCATGAGTTAGATTCGGCTCAGTTTATGGAAATTCAATCTGATATTCTTGAAAGATAGCTAGTAGTCAAGAACCATTATCCCTGATCCCTTTATTTTGTAATATTCTGTACAATGCCCGGTGGGCTGCCATCCGTGGGGTCGCAAAGGGACGGGCACAACTGCGCGACCAGCACTTGCTTGCTTACGCAACGCCTTCTCCATCAGAAGCTGCAGTAGGACTTCCGCGTTTTTTTGCCATTTGGTTTTGACTTGCATGTCACGTTTCTTGGCTTGAAGGCTTCATCAGGTAACTGCAAGCTGAGTGTCCCATGGCAGGGTTGCCCCAAATCACTACTCAGCTGCCGTAATTGATGGTTCCATTTCTACCCTCCAAAGACAGAGTATAGTACTCTCTGGGGGTCAGTGATGTTGAATAAGCATGTTTGTCACCACTTGATTGAATAGTTCAGTATTCTTGGGATTTCAGCTCCCATATTTTCTGTGATGTGGGCACATCAAGAGCCAAATTGCTCCGCTGGATGAAAGAGATCACTCTGGCAGCAGTCGTAAAGCTACCATTCAGCGAAAAGCACATTGCCTGGAACGTTGTCAGATGTGTTGGAGGGGTAAGACAAGGTGTACAGTTAGGATTCTGCCAGTATTTATACCTGCTTATCCTTCCTCAAGGGCTTCCCAGGTGGCGCTGGTGGTAAAGAAACACAGGAGACAGGAGGGACCCGGGTCTGGTCTGGGCTGAGAAGATCCCCTGAAGGAGGAGATGGCAGCTCACTCCAGGATTCTTGCCTGGAGAATCCCATGGATAGAGGGGTCTGGCGGGCTACAGTCCGTAGGGTCAGAAAGAGTCAGACATGACTGAAGCAACTTAGCACACATGTATTCCTTCTGAACTCATCTTATGAGGAGCTTGCAATCTGGGTCAATAGTATTCATGAAGCAGAGAATAATTTGTGCATGCTGTAAGTTTCAGCAGGTAGAATGATTTTATTTCTGGGAAGACTGGAAACAATAGAGCATTTGTAATGCTTGAGGTGAAGGCGAGACATTAGATTAATATTTATTTAGTTCTAACTATAGGGCAAGCACTTTCACGTATAATATTTCATTAAAGCTTTCATTTGAAGAGCAGTCAAGATGGATGAGTAGAAAAACCCTGAACTCACCTCCTCTCGTGAGCACACCAGAATCACAGATATCTGCAGAACAATCATCAGCAAAAAAGACTGGAACCTACAGGAAAAGATCTACAACTAAAGACATAAAGAAGGAACCAGAATGAGGCAGGTAAGAGGGGTGAACTTGCAACATAATAAATCCTATAGGCCGTGATGTGAGCAACAAACAGATGGAGAATAAGTATGTTTCAGAGGTTCTCCCAAAGGAGTGGGGGTTCTGAACCCCAGGTCAGGCTCCCTAGCCGGGGATCCAGCACCAGGAAGATGAGACACCAGAGCATTTGGCTTTGAAGGTCATCAGAGCTTAACTGCAGAAGTCCCACAGGATTGGGAAGAGCAGAGACTCTGCTCTTGAATGGCACATACAAGATCTTGCACGCACTGGGACCAAGGGCAAACGCAGTAATTTGATAAGAACCTGGACCAGACCTACCTTCTGGTCCTGGAGAGTCTCCTGGAGAGGTGGGGGTGGCCGAGGCTCACCCTGGGACACAGACACTGGTGGCTGACATATTTGGGAATATTCAGCTGCCAGCAGCTGACATCTTGGCTCATTAGCACCGAGACCCGACCCACTCAACAGCCTATAGCTGTCAGTGTTGGGACACCTCAGGCTAAACAGTGGACTAGGAGAACACAGCGACCATCAGCAGACAGGCTGCCTATGACTTTCAGAGCCCACTGCGGTTGTTCTGTGGCTAAGTCGTGTCTGAGTCTTTGTGACCCCATGGCCTGCAGCGCACCAGGCTCCCCTGTCCTTCACCACCTCCCGGAATTTGCTCAAACTCATGTCCATGGAGTCAGTGATGCCATCCGACCATCTCACCCTCTGCTGCCCCCTTCTCCTTACTGCCTCAAGACACACCACAGACATGGTCATTCCTACCACAGGGTCAAGACCCAGCTCCACCCAGCAGTAGGCAGGCACTGGCCCCTCCTACCAGGAAGCCTGCACAAACTTTAGACCAGCCTCACCCACCAGAAGCATGAAGACTATGCTCCCACAGTCTGCAGAACAAGTCTGGCCAACACAGGCCAGACCCTGCCCTGGGGCCTGGCGACCCCTGGGCCTGCTCACCAGGCAGGCCAGGGGAACCTTCAGGATACCGTGGATCTCATACCCGATTATGTCAGGAATAGCGCCCTCCAACCCCACCCTTAGTGATCTGAAACATGCTCTGGGATCCCTGGGACCTGCAGCCAGACTGTGAGAACCAGTGCTGCCTGCCTGTAGTCAGGCACTAACCCCAGGGTTGGCTCCACCCACCAGTGGGGAGCTGCAGCCCCAGCACCTTTGGGCCTCTGACCCCCTCAGCACTGAGCCAGTCCTAGCCCCAGGCCCCAGGGTGTCCCATCTCTGCACCAGTGGCCCGTAGCACACACGCAGGGAGGCCTGGCAGCCACCCAGACTGGGGACCAACCGAGCCCCGCAGATGGCCTGCACAGTCAGCCTGCCACAGCAGGGGACCTGGGCAGCCCTCCCAGGGGACCCCTAGAGCGTACAGCTCAGGTGGTGGGAGGGGAGCGCCCGGCTGGGATGCACAGGACATCTCCTACAGAGGGCTGCCTCTCCCAGGCCGAGAAATGTAACTAACCTACCACTTACATGAAAATACAAGTGACAGCTTAGACAAAATGAGGCAGCAGAGGAGTATGCTCCAGACTAAATAAGATAAAAATCCCAGAAGAACTAAAGGAAGTGGAGACAAGCAGTCTACCTGAGACAGAGTTCAGAGTTCATTTCAGATCATTGGTGGGGTTGGGGTGGGGGCACCATTTCTAATACAGTTGGATGTGGGATCCACGGTATCCTGAAGGTTCCATTTGTCTGCTGGCAAGCAGGGCCAGGGGCCAGCTGGTCCCAGGGCTCGGGTCTGTCCTGTGTTGGCAGGCTTGCTCAGAGTAATGATCATAAAGGTGATCAAAGAACTCAGTAGGACAATGGACGCACAGTGAGAAGTCAGAAGTTTTTAACTAAGAGTTAGAAAATATAAAGAACAAAACAAAGATGAGAAATAAAATAACTGAAAGGAAAAATACACTAGAAGGAATCAATGGCAGGCTAAATGATGCAGGAGAACGGATCGGTGAGCTGGAAGACAAGGAGGGAATCACAGGAAACAGAACGGAATCAAGACAGTTTAAGAGTCCCTGGAACACCATCAAGGGCACCAATACTCACAGGGGAAGCAGAGGGAGGATAGAGAAAGGCCCTGAGGAGACACTGGAAGGCATAACAGCTGGAAACGTCCCTAACCGAGGAAACGGACCAGTCCCCCAAGTCCAGGGCCCAGGGAGTCATGTACAGAATTACACCAGAGAGAAATATACCACGACCCAGGGATCAAACCCGGGTCTCCCACACTGGGGGCAGACGCTTTAACCTCTGAGCCACCAGGGAAGCCCCACATTGTAATCAAAAGGACAAAAACTTAAAATACAGAGAGAATATTAAGAGCAGCAAGAGAAAAGCAACAAATAACATATTAGTACAGGGAAACTCCCATGAGACTACCAGCTAAATTTTCAGCAGAAAATGAAGGCCAGAATGAAGTAGCATGACATAGTTAAAGTGATGAAAGGGACAACCTGCAACCAAGATACTCTACCTGACCCAGGCTTTCATTCAGATTTGATAGAGAAATCAAAAGTTTCACAGACAAGTAAAAGTTAAAAGAATGTGGTAGATTAATAGTACATTTTAATTCTATATTAATGAATTAGAACAAATAGGAGAATTTCTATTTTTATGTATTGTGTATATGCCTACTTATAAGTCACAAAAGATAATGGCAAAAGACAGATGGTTCTTTATTCTTAACTGAAGCAAAAAATAAAATATTACTTATCACCAACATTATGAACTGAATTGTATCCTCCACTCAAATTCATATGTTGAAGCCCTCCCGTCCCCTAGTTCCTCAAATATGACTGTCTGAAGCTAGACCTGTCAAGAGGTAATTAGAGTGAAATGAAGACTTGTGTTAGTTGCTCAGTCATGTCCAACTCTTCGCAACCCCACGAACTACACAGTCCACAGAGTTCTCCAGGCCAGAATACTGGAGAGGGTAGCCATTCCCTTCTCCAGGGCATCTTCCCAACCCAGGAATCAAACCAGCGTCTCTTGCCTATCACGCAGATTCTGAGCCATGAAGGAAGCCCCAAAATGAAGCCTTAGGGTGGTCCCTAATCCCATCCCACTGAGGTCCTTATACGGAGAGATTAGGATATACAAAGAGTTACCAGGGATGCAGGCACACGGAGAAAAGACCTTGCAGAGAGGCTGAAACGGGGCAGCCATCTGCAAGCCAAGGACAGGCTTCAGAAGAAACTAACCCCACAGTCACCTTGATCTTGGATTTCCAGCTTCCAAGCTGTGTTTAAGCCCCGTGATTTATAATGTTTTCTTATGACAGCCCTAGAAAAGTAATATGGTCTGCTGCTGCTGCTGCTAAGTCACTTCAGTCGTGTCCGACTCTGTGTGACCCCATAGACGGCAGCCCACTAGGCTCCTCTGTCCCTGGGATTCTCCAGGCAAGAATACTGGAGTGGGTTGCCATTTCCTTCTCCAATGCAGGAAAGTGAATAGTGAAAGTGGGGTCTCTCAGTCATGCCCGACTCTTAGCGACCCCATGGACTGCAGCCCACCAGGCTCCTCCATCCATGGGATTTTCCAGGCAAGAGTCCTGGAGTGGGGTGCCATTGCCTTCTCCAAGTAATATGGTCATCGGGCCAGAAAGAGGAAAATTAGCCTTGAAAAGGAAAAAATGAAGCAAAAAAAAAAAAGTAAATGGAAAAAAAAAGTCAAAGGGAGTTATTTTATCTTGGCAACTGTTTGTTTATATTCCTTTTCAACTCTTTCAAACTGCTGGTCTTTCAAAAATAGTGGCCAGAATAGAAATTAACAGCAAAGTTTTCCCTCAGCTGGTAAGTTCTTCTAGCAAATCTCTCTTATGTTCACAGGGTAATGAGGCAAGTCAGAAGTGAGAGCGAGTGAAAGAGTCAGAATCAGTATTTCCCAGCATTTATTGGGCTGATTTTTATCACCCTGGGGCAGGACTGTAGATGGAGCGAAAGCACACATCTGATGCTCCCTGTTGTCTAGTGAACATGATCGGACTTCACTGAACCCCTGGTGGGAGACAAAATATATTCTATCAACAGTAGGGAAATCCCGGAGAATTTGCTAATAGTCTCTTAATATGCACATCACATTAAATGCTAAGTACCCCCTACACTTAAAACTGTGCTGTCCAATGTGATCACCACTTGCCAAGTGTGATTATATAAACTTAAATTTGATTAAGGTTTCAGCTCCTTAACTTCAAATTGCTTACTAGCCACAAGGGGCCAGAGGCTACCGTAGCCCAGAGCAGCGATAGAGAACATTCCCGCCATCACAGGAAGCTCTCCCAGCACTTCTTAAGAACATAAAATTTGGCCAGCTTTATAGCAATAGCAGCCACCTCCATTTAAATTGTTAAATCCCTATTTGATATGTACTTTTCTTGCAATATTTCCTCTGTTTCAAGGGACGTGTGATTTCCCCGTGCTTGGGTTTAAAACAGAAACACAAGTGTTAATCTGTACAAAACAAATGCTATGTCATCAACTTCTGAGGGAAGGCATACATGGTCAGGCTGGCTCCTGCACCTTCCCTGCTTTCCAAAGTCAGGTTTTCACACCGTGTTAAAAAAATCTTTCAGGAGCTTTCCTGGTGGTCCAGTGGTCAATCCTAAAGGAAATCAGTCCTGAATATTCATTGGAAGGACTGATGCTGAAGCTGAAGCTCCAATACTTTGGCCACCTGATGTGAAGAACTGACTCATTGGTTAAAGACCCTGATGCTGGCAAAGATTGAAGGCAGGGGCAGAAGGGGATGAGAGAGGACGAGATGGTTGGATGGCATCAGTGACGTGATGGACATGAGTTTCCAAGAGTTGGTGATGGACAGGGAGGGTTAGGGTTAGAGTCGGACACGACGGAGTGACTGACTGAACTGAGTGGTTAGGAGTTCACCGGCTGGTTTGCAGGAGACCGGTTCCATCCCTGCTCCAAGAAGGCCCCACGCGGCGAGGCAGCTAAGCCCATGCGCCACAGCTCCTGGGCCTTCCTGCTGCAGCGGAGGCAGTCCGCCGCCCTGCAGCTCGGGCTCCATAAGGGAGGCCGCCGGGGTGGGAAGCCTGCGGCCCGAGACGAAACCGCAGCCCCTGCTCACGGCAGCTGGAGAGAGCCCGCGCGCGGGGCCGGGAGGAGCGGTGAAATGGAGACGCTCTCCGGCGGTTGCCTTCAGACTGTTCCCCTGCAGACACCTGCGTGGGGCCGTCGGGGGTGCTCCGGGGGGTCCTGCTCACGGCCAGCGAGTTGGGAGAAACAGGCGGCAATGCCCTGTCCCCAGACCCGCAGCAGAGCGCCCAAGTCAAGCCCACGTTCCCCCCGCGCAGCCCACTGTGTTCCTGCCCCCAGGCGATTCCCCCGACCCAGCCTGGGGTCAGCCTCCGCCCGAAACCGTGAGAAAGGAGTCGTTACTTCCACCTGAACTGGGTTTTTAAGGAGCACGTCAGTATGAAAACCACAACCGCCTTTAACTCATGTGCTTCTATGTCCCTCCCGTTAACCTGGAACATGGGGGGGTCTATACTACTTTTTATTTTAAAAAGGAATATTGACCCCTAATCAAGAGTATTACAGGAGGCTGTGTAGAGAAAAGGGGTTCAGATGGAAATGTGAGAGGTTCGAGTGGAAAGCAGCCAAGCGTCTGGCTAGGGGCACACTATGCTCTTTCTTTTGGTTCCACCGCAAAACGTGGTAAAGGTGCTGGGGCTTACAGAATCTTTTAGTGCTTTGTTTCGCAGCTCAAAGAATGGCCTATGGGGACTTAAACCCCTTCACCCCTAAGAAAAGGTGCGAGCCTTCCCACCTGAAGGAGCGCGGAGCGGAAGCGGCAGGAAGCGAAGGCTTGGTCTGGCCCCGAAGCCGGCGTGCGTCCCCAGTCACCGCCCCGAAGCCCGTTCCCGCTGCAGCGCGCCGGGGAGCGGAGCCGGAGGGCGGCCATGCGGGGCGAGAGCCCCGGGCCCACCGGGCCCACCGGACCGGGTCGCCGTGGGCCGCGCCAGCAGCCCTGCGTCTGCAGAGGCCGGGGCCAGGCTGGCATCCGGGGCAGGGGCTGCTGTCTCCGCTAACGCTCTGCGAGGGCTGACCGCCGCCTCTAGCACCTTCCTCGTGGAAACAGCGTGGCTCAAGGGGAAACGCTCTGGCAGGACGGCGTCNCAAGAAAAGTATATAAGTACCGTTTAAAAATAAAGCTATGGATCTCACTCATCAAAGCAGCTTGATCTCCTCGTGTCAATCATTTTCCTCCTCTTACTCTCTCTTTGAGGCTGGTTCCCATCTGGAGTACAGAAGTCCGACATGTCTACTTATTTGCCTGGGTTTCTAAGACCTGAAAGGGAAGGCACCCTGTGCCTTCACTCCCTTGGGAGACTGGGAGGGCACCTGCGGACTCATGTAGACGGTGCAAGTCTCTTGTCTTGAGACTTTATTGATTTTCTGTATAAATCAAGAAACATCAGCCTCTTTTCTTCTCTTCTCTATTTTCTTATCTACAACATTCTTATCTATCTCTCTCTCTAAATCAATCACAATCGCCGACGCCATTTCCCCTTCGAGTTTCCCTGGATCCTGCAGGGGCTGGACCCCGGTGATCAGGTGTGTTGGATATCACCAGCAAGTGGGACTGATCTGGAGTAACTGAGGGAAGTGGGCTTCCTACCCTGACTTGAGAATTTCCTCCCTTGCCCAGGGACATCAGGGTTGGGGGGGAGGAAGCATGAAGAAGAATTCAGCCTAAAGAAGAGGCCTTGCCTGGGAAGCCTTTAAGAATAAGAATCTGAGACTCCCATTTCCTGCCCCCAAATACTGGGGACCTGAGGAGCACAGAATTAGGGGGGTCCTACAAGTGCCTGGACAGGAGACCATTTTGGTGTCCACAGGCCTGAAACTCCCCTCTGTCACCAAGAGGCACTCAGTGGCCCAGACTGGTGAAATCTACCACCTCAGCTAGCACTAGCAGGGATCAACCTCAATAACGTCACATAAACTGAACAGACAAAAGTAACATTGAAAGTACTATGCAAATTGCATTATCACAAAATAATAATTTTGTGCTAGAACCACAGCACAAAGAAGTAGGCCAGGACCTATCTGCATGCTTAATCTAAAAAGTGATCTACAAAGATCACTTAATCTACAAAGTGATAATCTAAAAAGATTTCAATAGGACCTAGATTCCCCTAACATAATAAAAACAATGTCTAGAGTACAACAGAAAATTACTCATCATACTTACAATTTAGCGAATCACAACTTGTTTGAAAAAGACAATCAACTGACACCAACTTGGAGATGAATATGATGTTGATGTTGAAATTATCTGCCAAAGATTTGAAAGCAGCCACACAAAAGTAACACAACATCAATTACAAATTCTCTTGAAGCAAATGAAAAACTAGAAAACTTCTGCCAAGAAATGGAATTTACAAAAAAGAGCTAAGTGGAATTTAAAGAACTGAAAGATAAAATGTCAGACACATACAAAAACAACTTATTGGATGAACTGAATAGAAGCAGGGAAGTGATGGAGAACAGAATCAGAGAAATTGAGGACAGATCAATAGAATTCACCCAATCTGAACAAGAGAAATCAGTATTTCTGATTTTTTTTTTTTTAAATAAGAAAACAAAATGGAGCCTCAGGGATTTGTATATGACAATAACAAAAATATCACCAGTCATAACATCAGAGTTTCAGAAAAGAGAATGAACATGAAAGAGTATTCAAAGACATTACATCTTAAAAGTCTCCAAATTTGGCAAAAACAGAAACTTAAAACATATTCAAGAAGTGAGCAAATCACAGGCAGGATAAATTCTCCCAAATCCACACCAGACACTTCACAATTAAACAACTGAAAGCTAAAAGCAAAATATCTAGTTTTCAAAAAAGTAGTCAGAGAGAAGTGAGGCATTATCGAGGAACACTGATCTGAATGGCCATAGATTTCTCATATGAAGCCATAGAGGCCTTTTTCAAGTGTTAAAAGAAAGCACTGTCAACAGCATACTTTTTATCAGGTGAAACTATCCTTTAAAAAAATAGGAAATTAAGACATTCTCGGATGAAGAAAATTTAGGAAAATCTGACACTAGTAGACCTACTCTTAAAGATCAATTAAAGAAATTTCTTCAATCAGAAAGGAAGCCAGAAAAAAAGAAAATTCTTGAGAGTATTAGGGAGGAAAGAAATAGCAAAAGTGACAAAAATATGAGTACATACAATAGACTATCCCTCTCTTCGTTAAAGTTGGCTTAAAGTTCAATATTCAGAAAACGAAGATCATGACATATGGTCCCATCACTTCATGGGAAATAGGTGGGGAAACAGTGGAAACAGTGTCAGATTTTAGTTTTTTGGGCTCCAAAATCACTGCAGATGGTGACTGCAGCCATGAAATTAAAAGACGCTTACTCCTTGGAAGAAAAGTTATGACCAAGCTAGATAGCATATTCAAAAGCAGAGACATTACTTTGCTGACTAAGGTCCGTCTAGTCAAGGCTATGGTTTTTCCTGTGGTCATGTATGGATGTAAGAGCTGGACTGTGAAGAAAGCTGAGCGCCG
>SJYX01011658.1:137184-153262 GCA_006410675.1 Oreotragus oreotragus
AAAGCCTGGTGGGCTGCCGTCTATGGGGTCGCGCAGAGTCTGTCTCTTATACACATCTAGATGTGTATAAGAGACAAACACAGAGATGCAGTGATTTTGTCCACGGTCATAGAAATCAGAAAGTAGTACTGTGCAGACTCAACAAAGAAAAAGGCAAAAATTCAGTGACAGGCTCTGTCGGAAAGTGGGATGCAAGTAAACTATGGCCCAACAAGTTAAATAAGATGTGTATAAGAGACAGGGGGACGACCGAGGATGAGATGGCTGGATGGCATCACGAACTCGATGGACGTGAGTCTGAGTGAACTCCGGGAGTTGGTGATGGACAGGGAGGCCTGGCGTGCTGTGATTCATGGGGTCGCAAAGAGTCGGACACGACTGAGTGACTGAACTGAACAGAAAGGATAATAGAAGAAAAATTCTAACATCGTCTAATACTCAGGATGATAATATTTAAAAGTGAGGAAGATAAAGGAATTTAAATGGAAAAAAGGTTGCCACACCTCACACACGCAAACACCACATACCACAAAAATAATCACTAGTAATACTGGAGGAATTGGAATAAGATCCACACATTATTTCACAGTCCATATCCTGATTATATTATACTATAATTTTGCAAAATGTTACTAATGGGGAAAATGGGAAAAGTATCTTGGGGGATATCTCTGTGTTTTCTCTTATGACCATCTGTGAATCAAGAATAATCTCAATAAAAATTTAAATTATATAAACATACAGTAAAAAAAAAAAAAAAAAAAGAGGAAAGAGAAGGACAAGACAGTTTAGCTCTAAAAACTAGTTCTATCTGTAGCTTAAAATTTAAGATATCCGAGTACTTAGGGATCCCAGAGTTTCAGTGTTGAGAAAAATAACAGATTTTCTTATCTACAGTTAATAAGAGCCTAGCCAGTGACTCAAGAAATATGGCAGGAAATTAAATCAGGGCTTAAAGGAGTTTGATTCCCTGGGTGGCCACTGTTTCGAATTGGGAACTCAGTGAAGGCTCCCAGATCAGCTAACCAAAAGCAAGAACTCCAAGTCAGGGAATCTTAGGCACTCTTACTTCGCAGCACTATGCTAAGAATTAGTCACCACTACGTGTGGTTCCCTACTTCTGCCCACCCCAAATGGGAATTTGAAGCTAACTCTGCACAATTCAGTTAAATGAGTCAGTAAATTTCTTTTTTCACTTAAATGATTTTCAGTTTGATTTAATGTCACTTGCAATTATTAGATCCTTAATATTTATGTTGTTTATTGACCATATACTCAGCAGAGTGTAAGTTTTCTTGTACACGCAGAAATACAGCAATGCAGGGGTGTCTACATACATGCACAGAAGCATGAAACTACGCCCAGAAACACCAGTCTGTATCTGTACACACACAGCCTGACATGGGCACACAGTGCTTGAAAGAGGCAATCAAATAGTTATAGAAAGTTTCATTCACAGTGGCATACATGTCCACAAGCAGAGATTTCCCTACAAGAAAAGTTATTATGAATCTTTCTCTACATCATGCTTTAGCACTTCATTAGCCTAAGAGTATTCAGAGGCAGAGATGATGCAGTTATTGCAATAAATTAATAAATAGAGCCATACTTTTTTTTTTTTTTTTTTGTCTCTCTGGTAGCATAAAATGACTTTTCTTTAAGACAAAGTTGTCTCTGATAAGTTTTTGGAAATATTTGCTGTGGCATAACATAAAAATATTTCAAAACCATTTGTATTTTTAAAAAATGTCTTCTAGTTATATTGCCAGAGTCCAGAAAACTGATAAAATAATCCTTAATACAGTAAGAATGGTTTTACTATGACAAGGGTGACAGTGTCATGAATACTTAACACTTGCTCTGTACTTTACAAAACAATGGCATTTCCCAAATATCTTCAGTTGACCCTCATATCAGCTGCCTTATATAAGAGTTATTACAAGCCCTATAAATGAGTCAATGAGCTAACCTCCTTCACATTTTAACAGGGACTATTTGGAGATAGGATTTCTTGACACCCAAGATCAAAGCATTGTTACTAGCGTACAATCATAACTTTCATTTATTTTTTTTTTTTGCAGGGGACAAGGAGAGGCTTGGTCGCCAGGATAAAGAACACAGAGTAAAAAGGTACCAACATTCCTTTTCATAGAATCCTCATTCTTGAAGACGGAGGGTCAGCTTCTCTGAGAAGCCCGCCTCGATTCCCAAGGACTCTCTTTGTTCTTTCCCTGCTGCCAGAAGTACTTGATCAAAGCTTCTGTATATCCTCCACAGACTGTGAGTTCTTTCAGGATTCTTTTATCCTCTTGCACATGAGCAGCATGCAAATCAGTGCTCAAAGCACAAAGTAGATGTTCAGTAAGTAATATTGACTGCCCCATGACCTAAATGAGTAAATGAATCGATAAATTACTCATAAGTGGGACCATGTCTATGGGTTGAAGATGTCTCACAAAGTCAGGATTTCTAAATTTAGCAAGGATTTATGAACTGGAGGATCAGGAAGTCTCTATAAAGTTTTAATGCAGAACCTCACTTGTCAAGATCAAGCGCAGCTTGACATCAGCACCCTTTTTCATAATGCTTTAAAATCGGAGGAGCGTTCTTAAGAGATACATAGATCTGCAGAAGATGACTAGACTATTAGATGTGTCTGAGAGGCCCTAGGAGGATGCCTTACAATCCTGTCCTTCCCACGAGCTAAGAGATTCATAACGGATAGAATGCATTCTGGTTACTCTTTTAAATGCTTGCAAAAATTCTCAAAGGCAGCAGCTTGTAGGCAAGGCTCCTGGCAACATTCTGATAATTTCTTAAGTACTCAGTTCTGAAGAAGGCAAATGTGGAGAGTGTCTTCTGATGCCACTGCTAAGACACAGCAGTTATCCCTAGTGCTGATAAGCTGCTTGTCAGCACGGACTCCACGTTACATGGAAAAGCTGCAGGCTCTCCTTGCTGATTAGCAAGAGAGCTCGTAAAAGGCTTCAGTAGTGACATTTGAGGCAGATCTCTGTAGCTTCAAACATGTAATCAACAGAGTTCTTTATGGAAACCCAGCTGAAGTTCATACTTCACACCTTGGTACATTAATAACATTAATTTCACTCTGCCTTTATAATCAGAGTCCCACCTACAGACATTTATTTGAAGATGTCTGAGGACCCACATGAGCAGGGAGGTAATAACACTTCTTTTAAATAAAACTGCTCCGTGGAAAAGGTGGAGATTTAGGAAGAGTAATAATTATACCTGAAATGTTAATAACTGGATATCTTTTTCTGAACTCTTACGAGTATTTACATTAAAAAAGAAAACTGCTAAAAAAAATTTAGAAGAATAAGAGCGGTTTCAGTGAAAAATGGGCAATTTTCTTTTTTGTTGATGTTACTGCTAGTTTCCTGAGTGATTCTTCTGTATGAGCCTGGAAAACTGAAGGGGACCATTATTATGCAAAGCATTCTGGCACAAATGGCGTCACATATCTCCTGGGATAGGGGATTTCTTGAAAAAGAAAAGAAAAACGAGGCATTCAGTGTTTGGGGTTCTCAGTGGAAACCATCACCGTGCTTGCCAGTGTTATCCTGCAGCTGGATGTATGCTCCTGCTACACCAGGAGGGGAGGAACTGGGGATTCAGACAGTTCATATTCATAGTAGACTCTTCAATTCAAGCTAGGGGATAACAGAACCTAACTTTTGATACCTTTTAACATTCCTCTATTCACAAAAATCACATAAAGAATATTATTCACAGAACTTGGAGAGTATAGGAAAAAATCAAATGTCTTTAGAATTATTATGAGATAATATTAGTGAAAAATGAGAAAAGCAAGCATTGTAGGTTTTTAAATTCAATATAGAGAACCAGATGTGTATAAGAGACAAGTGATGGGACCAGATGCCATGATCTTAGTTTTCTGAATATTGAGCTTTAAGCCAACTTTTTCACTCTCCTCTTTCACTTTCATCAAGAGGCTCTTTAGTTTTTCACTTTCTGCCATAAGGGTGGTATTATCTGCATATGTGAGGTTATTGATATTTCTTTTGGCAATCTTGATTCCAGGAAAGAATATAATCAATCTGATTTCAATATGGACCATCTGGTGACATCCAGGTGTAGAGTCTTCCCTTGTGTTGTTGGTAGAGTATGTTTGCCATGACCAGTGTATTCTCTTGGCAAAACTCGATTATCCTTTCTCCTGCTTCATTCTGTACTCCAAGGCCAAATTTGCATGTTACTGCATGTATTTCTTGACTTCCTACTTTTGCATTCCAGTCCCCTATAATGAAAAGGACACCTTTTTCGGGTGTTAGTTCTAAAAGGTCTTGTAGGTCTTCATAGAATCGTTCAACTTCAGCTTCTTCAGCATTATTGGTCTGGGCATAGACTTATATTACTGTGATATTGTATGGTTTCCCCAGTGATGAACAGAAATCATTCTGTTGTTTTTGAGATTGAATCCAAGTACTGCATTTCGGACTCTTGTTTACTATGATGGCTACTCCATTTTTTCTAAGGGATTCTTGCCCACAGTAGTAGATATAATGGTCAGCTGAGCTAAATTCACCCGTCCTCGTCCATTTTAGTTGACTGATTTCTAAAATGTCAGTGTTCACTCTTGCCATCTCCTGTCTGACCACTTCCAGTTTGCCTTGACTCATGGACCTGACATTCCAGGTTCCTCTGCAGTATTGCTCTTTACAGTTGGGCTTTCCTTCCATCACCAGTCACATCCACAGCTGGGTGTTGTTTCTGCTTTGGCTCCACCTCTTCATTCTTCCAGGAGTTATTTCTCCACTGATCTCCAGTAGCATATCGGCACATACCGACCCGGGGAGTTCATCTTTCAGTGTCTTATCCTTTTGTCTTTTCATACTGTTCATGAGGTTCTCAAGGCAAGAATACGGGAGTGGTTTGGCATTCCCTTCTCCATTGGACCATGTTTTGTCAGAACTCTCCACCATGACCCATCTGTCTTGGGTGGCCCTACACGGCATGGCTCATAGTTTCATCGAGTTAGACAAGGCTGTGGTCCATGTGATCAGACTGGTTAGTTTTCTGTGGTTGTGGTTTTCAGTCTGTCTGCCCTCTGAAGGAGAAGGATAAGAGGGTCATGGAATAAAGCACATGGGACCCTTTATTTAGTTGGATATGAGGCTCTGCGGGCTGATGCCATCTAACCGCACCCTCCCTCACTGGGAGCTACTTAGACCAGAAGAAAGGCAAAGAGAGGGTTTTGCACACTCTGGGTACCCCTGGTGAGCCTCACATCTGTGTTCCTGTGTGTGGTATGGGGCAGACAGGAGGGCTGTGGACTGGGTCCATTTTAAATGTGGAAAGTCAGCTGCACTTAGGGCCACGGGAAACCAAATGTGCTTTTAAACCCCCAGGTGGGCCATTGAAGACCTTTCTGGGAGCCTTAAACATGGAAATGTTTGTGTTTGTTTAACAAAAAAAAAATCACGTTTGGTTTTTTTAAAAAAAATGTGTGGTACTTCTGTCAATTGTTTAAAAATAAAGATAATCTTAGTCCATAAATTAAGACAGAAATAATGCAACGGAGATCTTTTCAACGTATAACTTCTTCAATGGTTCTAATTGAAATTTCAAATGTCATCTTTCAAAAATAATTTTAGGTCCTCTAATTTGTTGGCATCCTAAGTCTGGGTGTAGGAGAGCTCTTGGGTATGTTTTTGTGTGGCAGGTGACATGGGTTGAGAAGGCAGAGAATAAGGGTAAAGCCTCATGCTGAATTATGAGAGTGGCTGGGCCTCAAAATTCCAGTGCAGGACAACCCAGGTGGAGAGCATTGTAATTTCTAAACTAGATCAGAGAATCCAGCCTGTTTTTTTTTTTTTGTTGTTTTTTTTTTTGTCTCTCTGGTAGCATAAAATGACTTTTCTTTAAGACAAAGTTGTCTCTGATAAGTTTTTGGAAATATTTGCTGTGGCATAACATAAAAATATTTCAAAACCATTTGTATTTTTAAAAAATGTCTTCTAGTTATATTGCCAGAGTCCAGAAAACTGATAAAATAATCCTTAATACAGTAAGAATGGTTTTACTATGACAAGGGTGACAGTGTCATGAATACTTAACACTTGCTCTGTACTTTACAAAACAATGGCATTTCCCAAATATCTTCAGTTGACCCTCATATCAGCTGCCTTATATAAGAGTTATTACAAGCCCTATAAATGAGTCAATGAGCTAACCTCCTTCACATTTTAACAGGGACTATTTGGAGATAGGATTTCTTGACACCCAAGATCAAAGCATTGTTACTAGCGTACAATCATAACTTTCATTTATTTTTTTTTTTTGCAGGGGACAAGGAGAGGCTTGGTCGCCAGGATAAAGAACACAGAGTAAAAAGGTACCAACATTCCTTTTCATAGAATCCTCATTCTTGAAGACGGAGGGTCAGCTTCTCTGAGAAGCCCGCCTCGATTCCCAAGGACTCTCTTTGTTCTTTCCCTGCTGCCAGAAGTACTTGATCAAAGCTTCTGTATATCCTCCACAGACTGTGAGTTCTTTCAGGATTCTTTTATCCTCTTGCACATGAGCAGCATGCAAATCAGTGCTCAAAGCACAAAGTAGATGTTCAGTAAGTAATATTGACTGCCCCATGACCTAAATGAGTAAATGAATCGATAAATTACTCATAAGTGGGACCATGTCTATGGGTTGAAGATGTCTCACAAAGTCAGGATTTCTAAATTTAGCAAGGATTTATGAACTGGAGGATCAGGAAGTCTCTATAAAGTTTTAATGCAGAACCTCACTTGTCAAGATCAAGCGCAGCTTGACATCAGCACCCTTTTTCATAATGCTTTAAAATCGGAGGAGCGTTCTTAAGAGATACATAGATCTGCAGAAGATGACTAGACTATTAGATGTGTCTGAGAGGCCCTAGGAGGATGCCTTACAATCCTGTCCTTCCCACGAGCTAAGAGATTCATAACGGATAGAATGCATTCTGGTTACTCTTTTAAATGCTTGCAAAAATTCTCAAAGGCAGCAGCTTGTAGGCAAGGCTCCTGGCAACATTCTGATAATTTCTTAAGTACTCAGTTCTGAAGAAGGCAAATGTGGAGAGTGTCTTCTGATGCCACTGCTAAGACACAGCAGTTATCCCTAGTGCTGATAAGCTGCTTGTCAGCACGGACTCCACGTTACATGGAAAAGCTGCAGGCTCTCCTTGCTGATTAGCAAGAGAGCTCGTAAAAGGCTTCAGTAGTGACATTTGAGGCAGATCTCTGTAGCTTCAAACATGTAATCAACAGAGTTCTTTATGGAAACCCAGCTGAAGTTCATACTTCACACCTTGGTACATTAATAACATTAATTTCACTCTGCCTTTATAATCAGAGTCCCACCTACAGACATTTATTTGAAGATGTCTGAGGACCCACATGAGCAGGGAGGTAATAACACTTCTTTTAAATAAAACTGCTCCGTGGAAAAGGTGGAGATTTAGGAAGAGTAATAATTATACCTGAAATGTTAATAACTGGATATCTTTTTCTGAACTCTTACGAGTATTTACATTAAAAAAGAAAACTGCTAAAAAAAATTTAGAAGAATAAGAGCGGTTTCAGTGAAAAATGGGCAATTTTCTTTTTTGTTGATGTTACTGCTAGTTTCCTGAGTGATTCTTCTGTATGAGCCTGGAAAACTGAAGGGGACCATTATTATGCAAAGCATTCTGGCACAAATGGCGTCACATATCTCCTGGGATAGGGGATTTCTTGAAAAAGAAAAGAAAAACGAGGCATTCAGTGTTTGGGGTTCTCAGTGGAAACCATCACCGTGCTTGCCAGTGTTATCCTGCAGCTGGATGTATGCTCCTGCTACACCAGGAGGGGAGGAACTGGGGATTCAGACAGTTCATATTCATAGTAGACTCTTCAATTCAAGCTAGGGGATAACAGAACCTAACTTTTGATACCTTTTAACATTCCTCTATTCACAAAAATCACATAAAGAATATTATTCACAGAACTTGGAGAGTATAGGAAAAAATCAAATGTCTTTAGAATTATTATGAGATAATATTAGTGAAAAATGAGAAAAGCAAGCATTGTAGGTTTTTAAATTCAATATAGAGAACCAGATGTGTATAAGAGACAAGTGATGGGACCAGATGCCATGATCTTAGTTTTCTGAATATTGAGCTTTAAGCCAACTTTTTCACTCTCCTCTTTCACTTTCATCAAGAGGCTCTTTAGTTTTTCACTTTCTGCCATAAGGGTGGTATTATCTGCATATGTGAGGTTATTGATATTTCTTTTGGCAATCTTGATTCCAGGAAAGAATATAATCAATCTGATTTCAATATGGACCATCTGGTGACATCCAGGTGTAGAGTCTTCCCTTGTGTTGTTGGTAGAGTATGTTTGCCATGACCAGTGTATTCTCTTGGCAAAACTCGATTATCCTTTCTCCTGCTTCATTCTGTACTCCAAGGCCAAATTTGCATGTTACTGCATGTATTTCTTGACTTCCTACTTTTGCATTCCAGTCCCCTATAATGAAAAGGACACCTTTTTCGGGTGTTAGTTCTAAAAGGTCTTGTAGGTCTTCATAGAATCGTTCAACTTCAGCTTCTTCAGCATTATTGGTCTGGGCATAGACTTATATTACTGTGATATTGTATGGTTTCCCCAGTGATGAACAGAAATCATTCTGTTGTTTTTGAGATTGAATCCAAGTACTGCATTTCGGACTCTTGTTTACTATGATGGCTACTCCATTTTTTCTAAGGGATTCTTGCCCACAGTAGTAGATATAATGGTCAGCTGAGCTAAATTCACCCGTCCTCGTCCATTTTAGTTGACTGATTTCTAAAATGTCAGTGTTCACTCTTGCCATCTCCTGTCTGACCACTTCCAGTTTGCCTTGACTCATGGACCTGACATTCCAGGTTCCTCTGCAGTATTGCTCTTTACAGTTGGGCTTTCCTTCCATCACCAGTCACATCCACAGCTGGGTGTTGTTTCTGCTTTGGCTCCACCTCTTCATTCTTCCAGGAGTTATTTCTCCACTGATCTCCAGTAGCATATCGGCACATACCGACCCGGGGAGTTCATCTTTCAGTGTCTTATCCTTTTGTCTTTTCATACTGTTCATGAGGTTCTCAAGGCAAGAATACGGGAGTGGTTTGGCATTCCCTTCTCCATTGGACCATGTTTTGTCAGAACTCTCCACCATGACCCATCTGTCTTGGGTGGCCCTACACGGCATGGCTCATAGTTTCATCGAGTTAGACAAGGCTGTGGTCCATGTGATCAGACTGGTTAGTTTTCTGTGGTTGTGGTTTTCAGTCTGTCTGCCCTCTGAAGGAGAAGGATAAGAGGGTCATGGAATAAAGCACATGGGACCCTTTATTTAGTTGGATATGAGGCTCTGCGGGCTGATGCCATCTAACCGCACCCTCCCTCACTGGGAGCTACTTAGACCAGAAGAAAGGCAAAGAGAGGGTTTTGCACACTCTGGGTACCCCTGGTGAGCCTCACATCTGTGTTCCTGTGTGTGGTATGGGGCAGACAGGAGGGCTGTGGACTGGGTCCATTTTAAATGTGGAAAGTCAGCTGCACTTAGGGCCACGGGAAACCAAATGTGCTTTTAAACCCCCAGGTGGGCCATTGAAGACCTTTCTGGGAGCCTTAAACATGGAAATGTTTGTGTTTGTTTAACAAAAAAAAAATCACGTTTGGTTTTTTTAAAAAAAATGTGTGGTACTTCTGTCAATTGTTTAAAAATAAAGATAATCTTAGTCCATAAATTAAGACAGAAATAATGCAACGGAGATCTTTTCAACGTATAACTTCTTCAATGGTTCTAATTGAAATTTCAAATGTCATCTTTCAAAAATAATTTTAGGTCCTCTAATTTGTTGGCATCCTAAGTCTGGGTGTAGGAGAGCTCTTGGGTATGTTTTTGTGTGGCAGGTGACATGGGTTGAGAAGGCAGAGAATAAGGGTAAAGCCTCATGCTGAATTATGAGAGTGGCTGGGCCTCAAAATTCCAGTGCAGGACAACCCAGGTGGAGAGCATTGTAATTTCTAAACTAGATCAGAGAATCCAGCCTGTTTTTTTTTTTTTGTTGTTTTTTTTTTTGTCTCTCTGGTAGCATAAAATGACTTTTCTTTAAGACAAAGTTGTCTCTGATAAGTTTTTGGAAATATTTGCTGTGGCATAACATAAAAATATTTCAAAACCATTTGTATTTTTAAAAAATGTCTTCTAGTTATATTGCCAGAGTCCAGAAAACTGATAAAATAATCCTTAATACAGTAAGAATGGTTTTACTATGACAAGGGTGACAGTGTCATGAATACTTAACACTTGCTCTGTACTTTACAAAACAATGGCATTTCCCAAATATCTTCAGTTGACCCTCATATCAGCTGCCTTATATAAGAGTTATTACAAGCCCTATAAATGAGTCAATGAGCTAACCTCCTTCACATTTTAACAGGGACTATTTGGAGATAGGATTTCTTGACACCCAAGATCAAAGCATTGTTACTAGCGTACAATCATAACTTTCATTTATTTTTTTTTTTTGCAGGGGACAAGGAGAGGCTTGGTCGCCAGGATAAAGAACACAGAGTAAAAAGGTACCAACATTCCTTTTCATAGAATCCTCATTCTTGAAGACGGAGGGTCAGCTTCTCTGAGAAGCCCGCCTCGATTCCCAAGGACTCTCTTTGTTCTTTCCCTGCTGCCAGAAGTACTTGATCAAAGCTTCTGTATATCCTCCACAGACTGTGAGTTCTTTCAGGATTCTTTTATCCTCTTGCACATGAGCAGCATGCAAATCAGTGCTCAAAGCACAAAGTAGATGTTCAGTAAGTAATATTGACTGCCCCATGACCTAAATGAGTAAATGAATCGATAAATTACTCATAAGTGGGACCATGTCTATGGGTTGAAGATGTCTCACAAAGTCAGGATTTCTAAATTTAGCAAGGATTTATGAACTGGAGGATCAGGAAGTCTCTATAAAGTTTTAATGCAGAACCTCACTTGTCAAGATCAAGCGCAGCTTGACATCAGCACCCTTTTTCATAATGCTTTAAAATCGGAGGAGCGTTCTTAAGAGATACATAGATCTGCAGAAGATGACTAGACTATTAGATGTGTCTGAGAGGCCCTAGGAGGATGCCTTACAATCCTGTCCTTCCCACGAGCTAAGAGATTCATAACGGATAGAATGCATTCTGGTTACTCTTTTAAATGCTTGCAAAAATTCTCAAAGGCAGCAGCTTGTAGGCAAGGCTCCTGGCAACATTCTGATAATTTCTTAAGTACTCAGTTCTGAAGAAGGCAAATGTGGAGAGTGTCTTCTGATGCCACTGCTAAGACACAGCAGTTATCCCTAGTGCTGATAAGCTGCTTGTCAGCACGGACTCCACGTTACATGGAAAAGCTGCAGGCTCTCCTTGCTGATTAGCAAGAGAGCTCGTAAAAGGCTTCAGTAGTGACATTTGAGGCAGATCTCTGTAGCTTCAAACATGTAATCAACAGAGTTCTTTATGGAAACCCAGCTGAAGTTCATACTTCACACCTTGGTACATTAATAACATTAATTTCACTCTGCCTTTATAATCAGAGTCCCACCTACAGACATTTATTTGAAGATGTCTGAGGACCCACATGAGCAGGGAGGTAATAACACTTCTTTTAAATAAAACTGCTCCGTGGAAAAGGTGGAGATTTAGGAAGAGTAATAATTATACCTGAAATGTTAATAACTGGATATCTTTTTCTGAACTCTTACGAGTATTTACATTAAAAAAGAAAACTGCTAAAAAAAATTTAGAAGAATAAGAGCGGTTTCAGTGAAAAATGGGCAATTTTCTTTTTTGTTGATGTTACTGCTAGTTTCCTGAGTGATTCTTCTGTATGAGCCTGGAAAACTGAAGGGGACCATTATTATGCAAAGCATTCTGGCACAAATGGCGTCACATATCTCCTGGGATAGGGGATTTCTTGAAAAAGAAAAGAAAAACGAGGCATTCAGTGTTTGGGGTTCTCAGTGGAAACCATCACCGTGCTTGCCAGTGTTATCCTGCAGCTGGATGTATGCTCCTGCTACACCAGGAGGGGAGGAACTGGGGATTCAGACAGTTCATATTCATAGTAGACTCTTCAATTCAAGCTAGGGGATAACAGAACCTAACTTTTGATACCTTTTAACATTCCTCTATTCACAAAAATCACATAAAGAATATTATTCACAGAACTTGGAGAGTATAGGAAAAAATCAAATGTCTTTAGAATTATTATGAGATAATATTAGTGAAAAATGAGAAAAGCAAGCATTGTAGGTTTTTAAATTCAATATAGAGAACCCTAATCCTAACAAAGCAACAAACTCAGCTACTGAACACTTTAAATCTGTAATATTTGCACGGTGTATCTGTCGCTCCCCTCTTGGATCAAATGAGGGTTACTGCTGCTGCTGCTGCTGCTAAGTCACTTCAGTCGTGTCCGACTCTGTGCGACCCCATAGATGGCAGCCCACCAGGCTCCCCCATCGCTGGGATTCTCCAGGCAAGAACACTGGAGTGGGTTGCCATTTCCTTCTCCAATGCATGAAAGTGAAGTCACTCAGTCATATCTGACTCCTAGTGACCCCATGGACTGCAGCCTACCAGGTTCCTCCATCCATGGGATTTCCCAGGCAAGAGTACTGGAGTGGGTTGCCATTGCCTTCTCCGCAAATGAGGGTTAGGTTGACTTAATGTAAGAAGAAAATCAATCCTGTCTATTTCAAATTTAGACTCAAGGCTACCCTGTCTTAAAAAAGAAATTTCAAGAGGGCTGATGGGTTATGCCAGCTTTCCCTTTGACCCTCGGCCAAGGCTAAGCTAGTCCTGTCTCAACCTCTGTTCACATCTTCTTCGTCCACAGACTAATTCTCAATCTGGAAGGGATGGAGGAACATAGCTAAGAGGGAATTTTACCTGTAAGCAGATCTCCAGTTCCATACACACTCTATTCCAAACTCATTAAGGATCTTGAGATAATTCATGATGCTGTTTCAGTAGCACATAGAGTAATCTTGATGAACAAATAGTCATAAAAAGTCTAGAGAAATGCAAATACTCTTTGGATTTTTAAAAATCTTTTATTGTTGAGAATTTGAGATGTGTTTGAAAATAGAACAGGATAACAAAGTCGCTTAAACTTACTACACAGCTTCAGGAATTATCCACTCTTGTTCTATACCCCATTGCCTAT
This sequence comes from Oreotragus oreotragus, assembly GCA_006410675.1. Taxonomy (NCBI): domain Eukaryota; kingdom Metazoa; phylum Chordata; class Mammalia; order Artiodactyla; family Bovidae; genus Oreotragus; species Oreotragus oreotragus. Next base: position 150,442 of record SJYX01011658.1, read on the forward strand.
GATGTATCTACTTTCTCCAGCCTGTAAACTTTTGAAGTAAACCTCAAACTTCCTATTATTTCATCTCTCCATTTCACCATGTCTTAAATAATTCACTTATTAATAAATGAAATTATAAATTAATGAAAATATCAACATCCTGTCTAGAAATTGCACATTTTTAAAAATTGTCAAATATCCAGTAAGCATGGTAACTTCCCATTATCTCATAAATGCTATAAATGGATTATTTTAGTTTATTTGAATCAGAACCTGAGTAAGTCCATATGTGACAGTTGATTTTTTTTTACATTTCTTTTAATAATTTTCTTCTGTATCTCTACTTCTTTATCCCTCTTTTATTTCTTGGTTTTGTTGTGTTGTTGCTAAAGAAACACAGGATGTTTTTATGTATTGGAACAACTTGTTCTGGGCTTCTATATATTCTGAATGTTGGTAGTTGGATTTAGCATTTTGATCAAATTTGGATTAGATATTTTCTTAATGATCCAATATTGATATGTTGTGACTAACTAATGTCCATAATTTAAATTGTTTCATTCTTTATGCTGTACAGATCTTTGGGTTTTAATAAATGCATAATGTCATTTATCCTCCATTAAAACACCCTACATAGTAGAATTTTTCTGCCCTAAAAATCCTCTGTTTATACCTATTCATCCCTCATTTCTTCCCCTATGGGTGTGGAATGGCTTCCAAACCATTCGTCTTTTACATTCCCCATAGTTTTGCTTTCTCCATAATACTCATATAGTTGGAGCTGAAGAGTATTTAGGCTCTTCAGATGACTTTGTATGTGTAATAATATGCATTTTTTATTTTTACTTGGAATATAATTGCTTTACATGTAAGTTTCTGCTGTACCGCATCATGAACCAGCTGTGTGTGTGCATACCTCCCCACCCTCTTGACCCTCTCCCACCACCACCCCACCCGACCCTCTAGGTCATCACAGGCCCTGAGCTGAGCTTCCTGTGCTCCAGCAGCTTCCCACTGGCTATTTTACGTGTGGTCGTGTATACATGTCAATGCTGCTGAGAAAGTACGATGCTTTTAAAGTTCCTCCATCTGTTTCCATGGCTTTATAGTTCAATTCTTTTTACTGTTGAATAACATTGCATCATATAGACACACTACTGACTCTATATCCAGTCCACTACTGAAGGACTTTTTGGTTGCATCCAATTTTCTGACAGTTATGAATAAACGTGCAGTAAACATTCATGGGTAGGTTTTTGTGTGGACATTAAGAATTCAGCTCCACTGGATAGATATCTAGAAGTACAATTGCTAGATAGTAAAACTAAGCTTAAATTTCTAAGAAACTGTCCAGTGGCCTCCCAGAGTGGCAGGACCACTGTGCCTTTCCACTAGCAAAGGCGATAGTCCCTGTTGCTCTGCTTTAGGGCCAATGTTGTCAGGGTTTGGGAATTTAGAAATCCTGATACGTGTGTAGTACCTCAATATTATTTTAATTTAAAATTGGTGTATGCTGTTGACAATGCTTTTTGTGCATATTTGTCATTAATACATCTTCTTTGTTGAAGTGTTCGATACTTTTTCCCCTTTTTCAGTTGGATTGTCTAGTTTTTTGCTTTTTATTATTGAATTTTAAGAGTTTGCTGTATATCTTTGCAGGCAAATTCTTTATCATACATATGTTTTGCAAATATTTCCATCCATTATATGGCTTGAGTTTTTATTCTATTAAGGTCTTTGATCAGAAGTTTTTAGCTTAATAAAGTGTAAATTGCCTTTTTTCCAGAAAAGGGCTTTTGATATTGTATGTAAAAACCTATTGCCAAATTCAAGGACATACAAATTTTCTTCTGTGTTATTTTCTAGAAGTTTTATAGCTTTGTGCTTTACATATAGGTGTATGATGAATTTTGAGTCACTTTTTGTGAAGTATAATGCTGTATCTAGATTCAACTTTTCTTGGTATACAAATGTCCAATTATTTTAACATCATTTGTTGAAAAGACTATCCTTTCCTCCATTGAATGACTTTGTGCTCCTTTGTCAGAGATCGGTTGACTGTACTTGTGTGAGTTTACTTCTGAGCTCTCTATTCTGTTGCTACTGCTGCTAAGTGGTTTCAGTCATGTCCGACTCTGTGCGACCCAAGAGACGGCAGCCCACCAGGCTCCCCTCGACCCTGGGATTCTCCAGCAAGAACACTGGAGTGGGTTGCCATTTCCTTCTCCAACGCATGAAAGTGAAAAGTGAAAGTGAAGTCGTTCAGTCATGTCCGACTCTTAACGACCCCATGGACTACAGCCTACCAGGCTCCTCTGTCCATGGGATTTTCAGGCAAGAGTACTGGAGTGGGGTGCCATTGCCTTCTCCTGTTACTTTGATCTAATTGTTTAGTCTTTGAAAGTGAAAGTGAAGTCGCTCAGTTTTGTCTGACTCTTTGTGACCCCATGAACTGTAGCCTACCAGGATCCTCCTTTCATGGGATGTTCTAGGCAAGAGTACTGAAGTGGGTTGCCATTTCCTTCTCCAGGGGATCTTCCTGACCCAGGGATCAAACCCGCTTCTCCCACATTATAGGTAGATGCTTTACCATCTGAGCCACCAGGGAAGTCTAGTCTTTAGTGAATACTAAAGTGAATATGTTCCCTTGGTATCTCTAATTTTCTTGAAGAGATCTCTAGTCTTTCCCATTCTGTTCTTTTCTTCTATTTCTTTGCATCGATTGCTAAGGAAGGCTTTCTTATATCTCCTTGCTATTCTTTGGAACTCAGCATTCAGATGCTTATATCTTTCCTTTTCTCCTTTGCTTTTCACTTCTCTTCTTTTCACAGCTATTTGTAAG
>SJYX01011659.1:17342-32639 GCA_006410675.1 Oreotragus oreotragus
GTTGGCAATTTGATCTCTGGTTCCTCTGCCTTTTCTAAAACCAGCTTGAACATTTGGAAGTTCACGGTTCACGTATTGCTGAAGCCTGGCTTGGAGAATTTTGAGCATTCCTTTTCTAGCGTGTGAGATGAGTACAATTGTGAGGTAGTTTGAGCATTCTTTGGCATTGCCTTTCTTTGGGATTGCAATGAAAACTGACCTTCTCCAGTCCTGTGGCCACTGCTGCCACATTTTACATTTTAAAACATTTTACATCATGCTAAATAGAATGAGCTCATTGGGGTACTATATTAATTATAGGCAGCGGAAGAACTAGACCAAACTGAAAAAAAAAACAGGTTAATTCTAGACTTCTTCTCAAGTCCACCAAATAGAGTACTCTCACTAGACTTTTTCTCCTACTTAATAAGGTTTTATACTCCACTATCTATTCTGGGCCTGTTCTCAACCAAACCCCCACTCGAAAAGGAATGCATCTCAGAGGTAATATTTATAAATGGATCCATGTGGTCATTTAATTCAAAGCAATCCATCTAGTCAAGGCTATGGTTTTTCCAGTGGTCATGTATGGATGTGAGAGTTGAACTGTGAAGAAAGTTGAGTGCTGAAGAATTGATGCTTCTGAACTGTGGTGCTGGAGAAGACTCTTGAGAGTCCCTTGGACTGCAAGGAGATCCAACCAGTCCATTCTTTGGAAGGAATGATGCTAAAGCTGAAACTCCAGTTTTGGCCACCTCATGCGAAGAATTCACTCATTGGAAAAGACTCTGATACTGGGAGGGATTGGGGGCAGGAGGAGAAGGGGACGACAGAGGATGAGATGGCTGGATGGCATCACAGATTCGATGGACGTGAGTCTGAGTGAACTCCAGGAGTTGGTGATGGACAGGGAGGCCTGGCATGCTGTGATTCATGGGGTCGCAAAGAGTTGGACACAACTGAGCGACTGAACTGAACTGAACTGAACTGAATCCTTTGAACAAGAATCTGATATTACCCTAGGGTGACTAACTATCAGGTAGATAAGCGACAGTATCTATGGACAGGACAGTCTACTGAGAGCACATTAGAATAGGTGATACAGGCCAAGTCCTCACCAACATCTTCTCTGGTTGATGGATAATTATGGATAACCTCAGCTCTTTCCCACAGAACCTTATGCACCTGGAGCTTCCTCCGTGGCTCAGTGGTAACGAATCTGCCTGCCAAAGCAGGAGATGAGAGTTCAATCTCTGGGTTGGGCAGATCCCTTGGAAAAGAGACTGGCAACTCACTCCAGTATTCTTGCCTGGAGAATTCCACAGATAGGGGAATCTGGTGGGCTACACTCCATGGGGTCGCACAAGAGTCAGACACGACTTAGTGACTGAAAAGCAACAGTTAATTTAACAGTTGTAGGTTATATTTGTGTTCTTATATTATTCACAGTTTGTTAAACACATTGACATGTTATCCACTCGATCCTCACCTAGATTCCGTATAATAGGTACCATCTCTATCAGATAAATTGAGATCCAGGCTTAAGTGTTAAGCATTTTGCCCAGTTACACAGTCCATTTGGGAGTGCTAGGACTACTCAGGGTCTCTGATTCTAAATCAGATATGTATTTCTGCTGTCATGCTACCCTACCTTCTATCACTGACCCAGTCAGCCTGTGCATTCATTTAATAAAGTAAAATGTTAATTATTTAGGTAAAATTTTAATATTAAATAATCTAAAAGGAACCTACTGGGAAATTTTTCTTTATTTTCAGCATTCGGAATTCTGCAAATCTGAACCTTTAAACAACGATGAGGGTGAGCATGAAAGGCTTGAAGACAGTTTATTAATAAGCACCTGATCTTGAGAATTTTCATGTTTTATAGCTATACTGTCTAATACAGTAGCTACTAGCTACATATGACCACTGGTTAACTGAACTGTTTTTTTGTGTGCCTGAAGAAATGAATTTTAAATTTTAGTTATTTTAAAATTAAACATTACATTTAAAACCTGACACTTGCTTCAGTTATGGAAAACTGTTAAGTATGTTTGAAACTATTTGGTTATGTAAATTTACCTTTTCAATTGTTCATTTAGTGAATTCTCATAACAGATCAAATACTTCTGATAAAAATTCAACATGTGAATTGAGATGTTATACCAAAAACTAATGTAAAATATCTTCTTAATAATTGTTAAAATTGATTTTGCACTGAAATTATAATATTTAGCTATATTAGGTTAAGTAAAGATATTGTTGCAATTAGGTTGTCAGTTTCTTTTTACTTTTTAAAAATATGGCCATGAAAAATTTTGAGTAGACATATGTGGCTGGCATTAAATTTTGTCAGCACTTTCTGAAGGAAATCAGCCCTGGGATTTCTTTGGAAGGAATGATGCTAAAGCTGAAACTCCAGTACTTTGGCCACCTCATCTTTGACTCATTGGAAAAGACTCTGATGCTGGGAGGAATTGGGGGCAGGAGGAGAAGGGGACGACAGAGGATGAGATGGCTGGATGGCATCACTGACTCAATGGACATGGGTTTGGGTGAACTCCGGGAGTTGGTGATGGACAGGGAGGCCTGGCGTGCTGTGATTCATGGGGTCGCAAAGAGTCGGACACGACTGAACGACTGAACTGAACTGAATCTATAGAAAATTCAACTATCTATGTATCTGGGAAAAGTTATAGATATACAGAAAATATTTCTCTTCATTTTACTGAAAAATTTTAATTTTGACTGGACTGAATCTCAGATCATTGATTACTAAGATCTTTCAGGGATGCTGCTTTCTCTGAAAGATGCTGCTCTCTGAGACAGCCAGACACAAGGCAAGAATGTGGCTTTTATTTGTTTGCTTTGTGTGTGTGTGAGAGAGAGAGAGAGAGAGAGAAAGAGAGGTGGGAATGGAAAGACAGGCCTAAAATCCTGAAATTGACATAACTCTTGAATTATAGGCTATGTTCTATCTTATTCAGTGCTCAAATATTTATGAAATATCTACAAAGTGCAAGTGACTTGTTACATGCAGTTTCTTAGAAACCAAAATGCTGATCTCTGAAGTGCTTATCATAAACCATCGAATCAGCATCATCAGAATCTGCCTGTTAAAAATGCAGATTCCTAGATTCCAGTGAGGCCTATTGAATTAGAATCTATTAAACCTCTGGATGTGTTACTTAGGAATATACATGTTGAATGGCAATCCTTAAGTCACTAAAACATGAGACCCACTGTTCCAGAGGACTAGACAGAGTGAAACAAAGGTTCAACATAAAGTAAGCACTCTGATGGCTTTGCAAGTGGCTCAGTAGGTAAAGATTGGTTCACCATGTGCCATGGAAGGTTTTCTTGAATAGAAGTCTTCTAATCTGAGGCTGGAATGACAAGCAGAAATTAGTCACCAAAGAGGGATGAGAGGAGAGTCATAAGCAGAGGATCAGAATGAGCAAGGTACCTAGGCATAGATCCTCCCTGCACATGTGGTGACATATGAGCAGTGGACTGTTAGGAGGGCACAGGAAGATATGAGGCTATAAAGAGTCTTACATAAAATGCTAAGGATTTCTATCTCTACCCTGTAGGTAGGTTGCTTTTTAGGGTATAGAGCACATTGGTGAACATGGTAGGAGAGGCATGTGTAGGGGGAAACATTTTCCAGATGGCACTGATATTCTGGCCCAGAGACACTGCTATAAGCAGAATTTTAAGCAAATGTGAATAAATGAGACTGAAGCCATCCTGACTCTAACTCAGCACAGGAAGCTGACAAGTGTCTAAACTGAAGTGGTGGTAGAAGGGATAAAAAGATGGGAAACTACTGAACAAATGTTAAAGACGTGCATTTATCAGGAATTTGTTGTTTGATTGAATGCCAGGGCAGAGAGAGCCTAGGATGACTTCCAAGTGCCTAGTTTGTCTAACTGAAATGGAGTGATGCCTTTCACTGAGAGAGAACACCAACAATTTAGCCTATTCTGATTTCAAAACTTTGCTTGGCATGTTCTTTGGAATGAGTCATTCTATGTGAAACCTGTTGACAGTCTTCAAAAGAAACCAATAAATCCATAACATGGCACAAAATTGTATATCACTATGCCAGAAATGCATCAGGTTTTGCATTAATAAATTGTTCCCACATTACGTTTTCAGAGGAACCTATCTACTGTGAAATGCTTTTAGGATATGAATCAACATTATCATCATGAAAATTCTGATATTTACATACTGAAAAGTATCTTTGAATACATAGCAGTGAGTTTTTTAAAACTTTTTAAACATTAGTAACACCTACTTCATATATTGATATATAGAAAATGGTGAATTTTAAAAAACTATAGTCTGAAGATATGAAGTATCTTCTTTCTAAAAGTATTTGCATGAATATTGTTCTTTAATTACCCTATGAGGATGCCATTTTTTTACTTATTTAAAAGAAAGAAAAAGCATCAATAGTGCTTTCAGAAAAGAAACTACATGTAATCTAAATTAAAACATAAATTAGAATTTTTATAGGCTAACTTTTGTGTACCTAACATTTTTCAAACAGAATATTGCCTTTCAGTTGCAAAAGTGTTCTCCATCAGGCTCAAAACTAAAATAGAATCAGATGAGCCTTCCAAAGCTCCAAGCAAAGCTAGCACTTTGGAACTTCCTCATAACTGTAGTACAAAAGATTATAAATGACTTGATATAGTTTCTTTGGAAGTTATTTTCTTTATAAAAAGTAAAATATTTGCTTGACACAAATATTTAAACCAAATTAAGATAATTCTGGGAACTGATGTTTTTCAAAAGCCAATTGACTATTTTTACCTATTTCTTTAGAACCATTACTAACACCGAAAAGTAAATTAGAATAAATCATCTATATAGATGTCATGACTTTTGTAATATTGGTTTTATACTTCCACAAATTTTTATATTAATATTTATAGCAATAAATATAAATGGAAAGAGTAGAGTGATGGTATACTTTATCCCAACAGGCTGCACATTTTAAATTATGTAGCCCACTTGATTTAAAGGACCAAAGAAAATAACAACTACCTTAAAGCTATTACCTTGTCCTTGTTCAGGTGAAGGAAAGAACTTCATTTTCTTAGACTATGGGTTCAGATAGAAAGAAGGAAGGAAGGGAATGAGGGAGGGAAGAAGTAAGAGAGGAGAAAAGAAAAGGACAGGAAAGACATACTAGTGATTAGAAAAGATGCCAGTTCTTACCAAATGGTTTTCACAAAGACTAAGAAGGCTTTTCAAATTTGCAGGAATTAAGCATTCACTCACTCACTGAGTTTATGAATAATTTCAAAATGAACAAATCTTGAGGTAAAAGAGTAGAATTCAATATTGCATAAAGATATATTAAAGTGTACCTTATAAGAAACTCTGGGCTGGATGAAGCACAAGCTGGAATCAAGATTGCCGGGAGAAATAGCAATAATCTCAGATATGCAGATAACACCACCCTTATGGCAGAAAGTGAAGAAGAACTAAAGAGCCTCTTGATGAAAGTGAAAGAGGAGAGGGGAAAAGTTGGCTTAAAGCTCAACATTCAGAAAACTAAGATCCTGATATCTGGTCCCATCACTTCATGGCAAATAGATGGAGAAACAGTAGAAAACAGTGACAGACTTTATTTTTGAAGGCTCCAAAATCACTGCAGATGGTTACTGCAGCTATGAAATTAAAAGATGCTTGCTCCTTGGAAGAAAAGTTATGACTAACCTAGACAGCATATTAAAAATCAGAGACGTTACTTTGCCAACAAAGGTCCATCTAGTCAAGGCTATGGTTTTTCCAGTGGTCATGTATGAATGTGAGAGTTGGACTACAAAGAAAGCCAAGAGCCAAAGAACTGATGCTTTTGAACTGTGATGCTGGAGAAGATTCTTGAGAGTCCCTTGGGCTGTAAGAAGATGCAACCAGTCCATCTTAAAGAAAATCAGTCCTGAATGTTCATTGGAAGGACTGATGCTGAAGCTGAAACTCCAGTACTTTGGCCACCTGATGGGAAGAACTGACTTATATGAAAAGACCCTGATGCTGGGAAAGACTGAAGGTGGGAGGAGAAGGGGATAACAGAGGATGAGATGGTTGGATGGCATCACCAACTTAATGGACATGAGTTTGAGTAAACTCCGGGAGTTGGGGATGGACAGGGGAGGCTGGTGTGCTGCAGTCCATGGGCTCGCGAAGAGTTGGACATGACTGAGTGACTGAACTGAACTGAACTGATATTAGAGTAAATAAATAAACATAAATATAGAATGGTAGAGTAGAAATGGAAGAAATAAAATTTAGAGACACAATATGTGAACAAAAACAGCTTGAAAGAGCTCCAGAATCAAGTTACCCAAGGGACAACAAACTATACAGACACTAGAAATAAAGCACCACCACTAAGATTAGAACGATGGTATCGATACAGTTTGTGAGATTATCAGCCTTTACTCGAGCACAGAATTTAATCCATGTGATGGGATCCAATTTGAGAAGAATTGCAGGAATGTAAAGAGGAGGGGTGGGAATTAAAAATTGGAGACTACCGTACAGTAGTAGAAACAAATCAGAATTTGGAATAAAGAATCTGGGTTTAATTAATCCCAGCTCTTCTATTCATTATCTGTGTGCCCTTCAACAAATCACTTCGCCTCTCTCAACCTCAGTTGCCCCCCACCCGAAAATGGGGAAAATAATATTTAGGAGAGAAAAAACACAGGCAGAAAGATAAGAACTGCTATTCAGAGTGATAATATATGGCAAAGCCTTTTGTAAACTCTAAAACCCAAATACAAGGGATAAATAAATAAATAAATATATATATATATATATATATATTTAAAGCAACATACACACACTCAGCAGCTCCAGCTAATTCCTCATCAATTGTCAACATTTATGTGCATCCTTATGCTCAAGATCCTGCTTCATTAATTGAGTATATAGAAAGGCAGAGGATACACGCCTCCCCTCTAGTTTATAATCAAAACTCAAGATGAGATAAGGCACATTATAAAAAATAAAGACAGAAAAAAGATAAGTAAATAAATAGGCAGAGGGAAGATAATGCAGGCCATATGTTCAATAAAAGGCATGAACACAAGTCACAGGTGGGGCAGGATGACTGTGGATTAGGGAAGTCTAAGAGGACTTCAGAAGAAAGGCTGGGCTTCAGTGGGCTTGAGGGATAGAGGCGGGCCCTTATGTAAGCAGAAAGGAGGAAGGAAAGCATTGCAGGCAGGAGGCATGGTGTAAGCAAAGGCCCTGAGATTGCCAATGGTTTTATGAGGAGGAAGTGGAGTGAACATAACACCAGGAGATAAGGTTGGAAAGGTGGTGTGTTGTAAAGCATGACACTCAGCCAGTGCGCCCCACTGGAGCTACATAGGTTTGGCTTAGCCAGGCCTGGTCTGATTGGTTGGTACACGAGCCATCCTCATTATTAAATACCATCACCCTGGGGGTAGGCTGGATAGGCACAGAGGCCAGAGCAAGCTCAAGGCAGGGAATGCCAAGTGAAGGAGTTCAGATCTTATCTTCTCAACATTAGGGAGCCAGTGATGGGATCATAACATATGACTAGTTAGAGTGAGGCTGATCCAGCAGTGAGGTGAGAATGGATGTGGGAGAGAGATCATAGAGGGGGAAATTAGTCGGGGGCCAGCATGGTAAATCATGGTGAAGGCATGATGCTCTAGGAGAAGGTGGGGGCAATAGGACTAGAACAGAGGCTGAAAATGAGCAATAATCATCTAGCAAAAGGGCCTGTCCTTTCTGCAAGCTCATGGCCTCGCAGAGTGCAACAAAAACAAACGATGGAAACATTGTCAGGTGAATAAAGGTAAAATGGAAGACCTAAGCATTTTGGGGAAAAACAATATTAAAGACTGGAAGCATCTTTCAAGCTCTCTCTTGCAATCTCTGCCTTTTGAAGGTTTAGAATTTGGAGCTCAGAAAAGTTGCCAACTGCTGTACATTTGATGAACCTGCCTTGCCCACTTTGTCATTTCATTACTCCAGGAAGCCCCTAAGTGTTATTGTTGTTGTTTTGGTTATAATTTCTGTTAATAAAAGCTTGCTATTTTGTTGGCTGACTCTGAAAGCTGCTATTTTACATTTGTTACACATGTAGGGGAAGTATGGAAAAGAAGCAAGAACTGGCCAAGAATAGATGTGAGAAGAGATGGGAGAAAAATTACTTCTGTAAACTGGTTTGGGGGACTTTCCCCCAAAAGCTTTGAAAACGTAGGACTGTCACTTGGGGAAAAGTTAGTGATTCCATAGAGCAGATTTTTCTGAAGCAGAAAGAGGTGAGGCCTTTGTCTTTTCAACAATGATTTTCAATCATGTCATTCAGTACCTAGGAGTAAGGTAGAAAAACAACATAGCGTCCCTAACCAGGATGTGTTTCGAATAGAATGGAATAGAATAAATAGAATAATTCATTGATCCAAAATGTTTGAAAGTCACTTCCTAATGTTTTTTCTCAAAGTAAAGGAAAGCCTTTCAAAATCAGTTGACAAAAACAGAATTCTATTATAAAAGAAGAAAACACAAAAACATATATATATATATATATATATATATATCTAGAAACTTTCTTTACTTCCCAACAGGTGTCTCCCCCTAGCTCCTACACTGAGTCTCACCTCATCTTCCAACCTCTTAAATATTCTCTAAAGACTTTTCATTCCTCTCTATACAACCACCTATTAGTAAAGCCAGGCTATAGCACAGTTATTGTCTTCATGCAGATAACTCTTAAATATGGCATTCATCCAGTGTTGCCCTGGTAAACATTTAACAACCAGTTTTCCAAGGTAAGGGGAAATCCCTTATTTGTATTTGCCAATTTTTGTGGGGCAAATATGCCAACCAGAGCCAATTTCAAGCTCTTTACATGACTTAACTGAACACAAAATTGGAAAGAGATGTACATTCACATACATTACATAGTATTGCCCTGATGCAGATATAATAAAGATAAATAACCTCAAGAGCACACCTAACAGTGAAAGGAGGTAAAACAATTAGGAAATGGTGAGTTTTGAATATGTATTACCTTTAAAAATCTATTTAATTGTAGGCTTATATAATCCAGAGTCTGGTAATGTCTCTGTCTAACAGCACGCTCCCAGTTTCCTCCCAGCACACCACTGTCCCAGCTCAACCTCTCTCCTTCAGGCACAGATACCACACGCTCAACAGTCCTACCCGGATCTCTTCCATAAGAACCACAAACTTAACATACTGAAATCTAAACTCACTTTCCTCTTTGAATCTCCTTAGCGCACACTTCTCTTCCCCTCTTGACTTCCCTATTTCTATTAATGGTGTCTCCAACAGCCATCCAATCAGTTGCTAAGTCTCGAAGTTTCTGCCTCTCAATGTTCTTCAAATCCACCCTCCTCCTTTCCATTCCAAATAGGGTTACTGTCCTAATCCAGCCCAATTAACTGGCCTCTCCCCCTACTCTTTCTTCTCTCTCCAATCTATCTGTGATACTGTTAGGTTAATCTTCCAAATGTACCTCTCCGATAATGTAGATCTTCCATTCAGAACACATACACTCTGATCTGGCCTTCAGAGCTCTCCTTGCTCCAGTAAATCTGGCCAACTCCTTATTCCCTGTGTTTGGAATACATCTTGTGGTTCACAATCACGTGTTTTTGCTCATACCTTTACATTCCTCTGGAATATCCTTATTTAATCACACACAAAAACCCCTCACACCTTTTATTCAGTCCTCAGTTCAAATGACAATGAAAATATGCAGGTTGGTTGTCATGGGAATACATATATAAGTTTATGAAAATCTGGAGGCTGAAAACAAACAGAAAATGCCAAACCCAGGAATCATTTAACAATAAAAATTTTCTGGTGGCCATCCTATATGGAGGCTCTATGAAACATATTACATTAAACACTTGCCCCATTGTTATTACTAAAAGATTTGTTGTGAACCAACATGAGATTTATCTCAAACCTATGGATTTCAATTATACATGCTACAGCTGTCATTCATTAGCTGAAATGATCAAGAATTGTCTGTACTTTACTATTTGGTGTTTACTATAATTATTTCCCTCTTAATGCTCTGAACCAAATTGGGTTGAGGGGGTGGGAGAAGGTGGGTGGTTAGAGACATGGGGCCCCTGGGGCCTGGTCTGTCACCACCCTTGATAATCCTCATTCATCTTTGGGACACTGTTCACAAGTACTAAAGATCTACCATGTGCCCAGTGTTTCTCAGCAGTCCGAGCAAAAACGCTAGAATATACATCTTTCTTCTGTCAGCCCTTTTCCAATGTTTAGAGTAAAATAAAGTGCTTTAAGGGTTGGCTTTCTGGAGGTAGAGAATCATAATGATGATCAGTAAGCAATCAAGAGATTCCTTTTCTTTCAAGTTGCAAATATGAGACTGAAGTTTAATAGCAAAGGAAGAAAGAATAGGATGCCACAGCCCAGCAGTCACTGGCACCAACGTTCCCATGAACCTAAGTCATCTTAGGTTTTCGAGAGTCTGATTTTTTAGCCCAAGAGAGGTGAAAGAGAATGAGACAGAGAAAGGCCATGAGAGGCAATGGGCTGGGGGCTGGGGCTGGGGCTGTCTCTTATACACATCTGATGTGTATAAGAGACAGGGGTGAGCATGAAAGGNACAACAAAGTCTAAAACATTTATTATCTGGCCCTTTACAGAAAAGTTTGCTGACCCCTGTATTCTTTTGTTTAGTCACTAAGTTCTGTCTGACTCTGCAACCCCATGGACTGTAGCCCACCACTCTCCTCTGTCCATAGGATTCTCCAGGCAAGAATACTGGAGTGGGTGGCTGTGCCCTCCTCCAGGGGATCTTCCCTACTCAGGGACTGAACACTCTCCTGCTACATGGGCAGGTGAATTCTTAAGCCTCCAAGGAAGCGCAACGCTTCTTTAGTACATTGCAAAAAAAGTCTGCATCTGAATTTTTAGCTCTAACCCAGCCTGCCACACTAAAACCACTGATGCAGCACAACTTAAGAAAAATGAAGACTCTGATACTAATGAAATATATAATGCTCTCATCTAAAAATGCATTTGTAATAATTATAAGTGAAGGAAGGAAATGTACAAATATAATTATAGTAAAAATTCTGCAATGTCTTTGAAAATATATTTTCATCCATACAAGAACTTATAACTCCATTTGAGTCCATCCTTTTATATACTTATCGGGTGGCAATATATCCCAAATTAGCCTAGTAAAATCATTGTGTGTATACTTTTTGTCAGACTATACTTGTCCCCATACATATTTTTGTCACACATATGAGGGAAAAATGTAAACTTCAAAATGTCTGAGAAATGAAAATGTTATAACTTCTCAAAACAACATTTAGGAAAATGATGCACAAAGGGAATAAAGGGAATAAAATTGAATTTGGTGTTTTCCTACTTAAGAGGAGTTAAAGAATCATAGAGTACTTCCATCTCCTAAGAATCTTGGAAAAGAGACTATGAGCTGACTTCTAGAAGGGTTCAGACACTCTTACTGTGCCAAAGAGCATTTGGGAATCATGCCAGTTAAATTCATAAAGTAATCCCAAAGACAGATGCAGTTTCTTTAAGGGTGGTATCTAGATGTTTGTTCTAAATTTTTTTAAATTGTTTATTTTTGATATGGAGAAAGAAATTTTATTATAGAATCTAGAAATGAATATTGTCTTTAAAAATATATTAACTTGTCTTTCAAGATTGTGACCTGAAATATCTCACAATAATGTTTCAGTGTGTTTCTTTTTCTTCATGGAGAAAGGAATGCTAAAATCTAACTAGAAACTAAGACTTTTTGATAAGGTTTTAAACTATATTACAATGTTAAGAAACAATGTGTAAATCACCAGATAAAAGTCTTGAAACCAAGCATGCTCACCATTTAATAAAATTATGACTCATATCAGTAAGAAAATGCTTTTTTAGTGAAAAAAAATGCTTTCTGAGCTAAGTGTGAACTGCCAGGGCACATGGGACACCCACAAAACCCAGTCAGCAGAAGTCTCAAACTCCTGTAAGATTAAAGGAAAAATAAATTAGTGTGTATACAGAATGAGAAAAAAAAAAAAAAAGTCCCCAATGGTACAAGTGTATAAACGGAAGTAAAACTAAAACTCCCCTAAAATCCCCCAATCATCGATCCTTATAAATTCAGCATTTATCTTCTCCCTTTAATTGTTTGGGAGCTTCTAGTTAAGTAAACACTAATCTTTTCGTGATTTTTATCTGGTAAAACAAGAGTCCTAAACTACCCTAAACGTGGGTGCCAATCTCTGTATCACAAACTGTTGAACTTTAAAAACCATGCAAGCACACGTGGGGCTTCCTGAGTTCTGCTGGGGGCTGCTGGGCTGTTTGGAACCCTGTGGATTTTGCAGGTGTGTAGTCCAGGGCGCGCACGGCATTCTGCATGGACAGAGGTGTGTGGTGGGCACCGCCTGGGCCGGGCAGGGTGGGTGGGGCCGGGCGTGTACCCGGGTGAGACTGAAGANTGGGGGCTGCTGGGCTGTTTGGAACCCTGTGGATTTTGCAGGTGTGTAGTCCAGGGCGCGCACGGCATTCTGCATGGACAGAGGTGTGTGGTGGGCACCGCCTGGGCCGGGCAGGGTGGGTGGGGCCGGGCGTGTGCCCGGGTGAGACTGAAGACATGTGACAATACGAAGGTGGCGTGTCGGCTCCAGGATCTGGGTGGAGAGTGAAAACTCCGCTGGGGTGCCCCATGTGTGAGCGGTGATAGCTCCAACCCCACTCGTATTCAAGTGTCTCTTGTTATCAAGCTAAATTAGAGATGTTCTTTAAAAACAGAGCAGAACAACAACAAACTCAAAACAGCTAGCCAAATATCCTATGCAAACGTATGCTCCCATGTCCTACTACCGATCCCCCAACCCAACGCTCCCCCATCTCCAGGGAGCTGAGTTTTACACGCTGTCTAAATCCAATCTCGAATGCGGGAGTTTCCCTCCCCCCAAGCCCCCGTTCCTTGCCGCCCCCGCGACAGCTCAATTCTGGGGCCCTGGGGCAAGCAGAGTGGGGCGACTATAGTGCGGCCACCAAGAAGGGGAGGCGGCATCAGTGGGACGCGGCGCGAGCCCGCGCAGCCGGTACCANGCGGGAGTTTCCCTCCCCCCAAGCCCCCGTTCCTTGCCGCCCCCGCGACAGCTCAATTCTGGGGCCCTGGGGCAAGCAGAGTGGGGCGACTATAGTGCGGCCACCAAGAAGGGGAGGCGGCATCAGTGGGACGCGGCGCGAGCCCGCGCAGCCGGTACCAGGGAGCGGGGTTTGCTCAGGAAAAGGCGCCGCCGCGGCCCCCGGTCGCCCCTCCCTGGCCTCGGGCTCTCCGCCCGCGCGCCGCCCCGGCCTCGCAGCGCGCCAGGAGCCGCACCGCGGCGCGAGAGTCGGAGGGGAGCCGCGGCCCCGCGGGCCAGGCAGCCGGGAGGGCGGCAGCCAAGGCGACCGCGGAGGCGGCGGACAGGGCGCGTGCGCACTGCAGGGGCGCCAGATTTGGCGGGAGGGGGAGTGTCCAAAGCTCTTTGTTTGATGGCATCTCTGTTTACAGAGTTTACACTTTAATATCAACCTGTTTCCTCCTCCTCCTTCTCCTCCTCCTCCACGACCTCCTCCTCCTCCTCCTCCTCTTTCTCCTGAGAAACTTCGCCCCGGCGGTGCGGAGCGCCACTGCGCAGCCGGGGAGGGACGCAGGCGGGCAGCGGGAGGCGCAGCCCCGTGCGGTTCCCGCGGCTCCCAGCGGAGCCCGGCGCCCGCCGCGCCATGGCCCGGAGACCCCGGCACAGGTAACGAGGATCCCCGGTGGGCGGCCGTGGGCAGGGGCGCGCTGGGCTCCAGGAGCTTGGGGAACAGGTGGGAATTCGTTCCCGGATCTTTTGAGGGGCTGTCATACTGCGAGGACCCGGAGCCCCTGCCTCGGCAGCAGAAGCCACTCGAGGGACGGATGAATGGAAGAGTCGGTGCTGGAAATCCATTAGGACGTTGGAAAGCACGCCCTGCGGCTCATTTTGCAAGTTGCCCAGGGTACCTTCTCTCTAGGGGGGAAAATAGCAGCACGCTCCAGTCGGGGGCAGAGCGGTGCCCACCAGCCCGGGGCAGCCCACTACGTTCCTGGCTTGATGCCACGGGTGTCGGCGAGCGAGTCGCGGCGTAATTGCTGGATGCATTGCTATATGTTTGGACTTGGAAGTGCAGAGCGTATGGCTGATATAGGGGAAATGCCTAATTGTTTAGTAGCTGCAGGTAGTTCATTTAAATTTCATTCATTCTTTATGGAGGCGAAGAAGAGTGTCAGCTGACAGGCTGCTGGAAAGAAGCTTGTAGGGGAGGAAAGGATCTCTACCTTTGCAGATGGTTTTAAGCTCTGGTTTTGAAGGTTCGAATCCATATTCTCTGGGAGGCTTTTATTTCTAGAGCAAACATTGTACATCCACCCCCACGCGCCCACGCCGCACATGTCAAGTGCACTTGGGGAGGCTCGCCCGGTGTCGGGGAGTGAAGTGCTGTTACATTTTGGCGGATCCGAGGGAAACAGGGAGAGGAGAGGGGAGAGACTGGTCCGAACTGTCACTTGCTGGAGCTCCTGCTTCGACCAGTCTGTGAACTTCCCGGACTGGACGCGGCGGCGCTCCCTGCGAGTGGCCGGGTACGGGGGCTCGCTCGGGCGCCGCCACGGTTGCAGCTCAACGGAAAGGGACGGAGGCGGGCAGCACCCAAAGCCGCTGCCGCGCAACAGGGACGCAATCCCCGCGGGCGCTTCCCGTGTGCAGGAGGCCCCGGAGCGGCGCGCGCACGTGGACGCGGCCAAGGTCGCCGCTTCTCCCGGCGCCCTGCTAGCGCAGCCTTCGGTCGCCCCGGCCGGAGAAGGGGACACGGGGACAGACCTTGGCCGAGACGTACTGGTGAAAAAAAGTCCCTGGAGGCAAAGCAAACCCACGCTTTTTTCCTCGGGTTGTTTTTCTTTTACTTATTCGTTTTTGCATCGGAGGTCGCCTATCCTCTCGCAGAGCTAGGAAGTTGCAAAGAGCGTGGGTGTGGGCCCTGCAGCAGCACCCTCGGCCGGGCATGGCCGGGCCGGGGAGCGGCGCCCAGGCAAGGCCAGGTGGTGGAGAAAAAAAGGGAGACGACTTGGGGGTGCCGCTGGTTCCCTCTGCCTCTCCCGGGTCCAGGCGCGCGGGGCGAGGGTGTTGCCTCTTGAGTGGTTTCACCTTCGCCTTTGGGACTTAACTGTAGAGAAGCCGGGGTCATCTTTTTTTTTTTTTTTTT
>SJYX01011659.1:32790-56739 GCA_006410675.1 Oreotragus oreotragus
TTTTTTTTTTTTTTTTTTTTTTTCGGGAGCTGGAGGAAGAGGAGGAGGAAGAAGAGGAGGAGGAGAAGGAGGGAGCTGGGAAGCGGTGCTGGGAGGAGGCGCGGGGCAGGCTCCACGCGCAGAGATCTTGACCGTCCCCGCGGGGCGGGGCGGCGCAGGTTCGGCGGCTCCCAGGTAGCGGCGAGGGGAGGTGGCCAGGACGGGCGGGAGCCTTGAACCTGCCTCAGGGGGAAGAGAAACCCGGCTGTGGGCTCGAAGCCGTTTCTTGCAAGGCGAGCATCGACTTGGCAGGGATTATTAACCAGGTCAGCGAAATGAGTCTGAACCCTTTTTCTAGAATCACAGTAGCGGCCACAGGGCACTTCCTCCCGCTCCCCTCCCTTTTTCCCAACCCCCAACACGTCTTTTCTTTTTCGTTTCTTTGCACGGTTTGTTTCCTTGACAGAATGTACCATTCATAGTCGTACTCTTGTAACCACACCAGGTCTAGCAGGTGGGGAGCCGGGTGCATCAAGCTTGAAATCAGCCTTTGAAAGTCTTCTGACTGTTGGGTCTGAGATCTTGTCAGAGCAGATAAAGGAAAAGTTATTTCAGGTCCTTAGTAGAAATTAATCATCCTACTTAGACGACCGGGACCGTTCAGAGCGAGGAAATCGCATGCAAAGCTCAAAGGCAAGACCCGTGCCTCGCGTGCTAATGGACCCTGGAGCTGATAGTGTGACCAGCCCTGGGCTAGTTGCCCTGCTCCCCTCTTCAGTGGCCTCTTCAGGACCTGCGGAAGTCACACACCAAGTTTCCCCCAAGACTGCTTGTGCACATCTCTGATTTTGCACGTTTCTGCTTAATTTTTAGACTCAACGAAAGATCTGGAATTATCCTTTATTCGCATGGAAAGTACCGTAGAAGTAGAATCCAAGCCCTTCTGTTTAGGCGAGGAACTGAGGTCGTGAGAGAGAGGAAGTGATTTGTCCAAGTCTCGCAGCTAGGTTGAGGCAGAGCTAGGACTGGCACCTTTACCTCCGGAAGCCTAGTCCTTATTGTCTATGCTCTCTCACCTGATGTAGGCTGCCCCCTATGGGCGGCCGAATTTGTTGCTTATTCTTGAGTGTTCAGCTGTTGCCAGGACAGTGGTGTCGGATTACTGGTTTGGAACGTGTAGTTCTCAGTTCTGAAAACGTGATCTCCAGATCCAGCGAGACCCCCAAGGTTAAATTCAGCTGAATCTGTGACTTCACTTGCAGGTGATTCAGGCTTTCTTGGTATCCCGGATATTTCACAAGGGTGCCACTTCATCTGGGGGGCTTTCCAAGGAGTTCTCTATGAACCTTTCAAAATTCCTGGGATTATAATAACATTTTTTCCACCTTATGATGCTTGTGTTTTTTATTAAAGGAAAGCTACTGTAATTATTAATCAGAAATGGTTTAGAGCCCTTTGTTGATAGTGTGAAACGGGATCAGCCTCTTCTTTAAAAGGATAGCCCTAAATGAAAGATGGTTATAGATTATATAGTTCAGTGGTCTTTTGTGTGTGTGTGTGTGATGGCATTTTCAATTTGGATCACATCCTGCTTGTCACCATGAATACTGGACCTTCATGTTGTTTTCCAAAATAATAGTTTTCAATATAAGAACCTCAAATTCAGGATTTAGGGAAAAGAATTTTGCTGGTTTATAAGGGATGGGTAATATATACTTGTAAGTTGCTTCTGGAAGACCAGATAAGAACATACATTATATTTTTTAGAATAATGATTTGCATTATGTTATTGCTTTATACAAGTATTTTTATTGTTCTTAATTTGATGGAATTCTCAATATTGCAATGATAAATTTTTAGTAACTCTTTAAAGATAGTATAATCTTTCCTTGTAACTTAAGTTTTATAAGTAAAATAATAACTAAAAGTAAACTGGCTCTAAAATGACTCATATCTATTATAGGGATACATTCATCATTATATGATTAATAAATATTAAGTATAGAGTTAGTTCAGAAGACATCAAAATTTGTAGTTTTGGTCAAGTAGGTAAAAGAAAAAGTTCTTTTGAAAACAGTAATGAGTTCCTTTTAAACTCATCTGGGGAAATCCCTCAGTTTTGAATTAGGTACATTTTAAGATCTTTCAAATACCATTCAGTCTGAGGTAGAAAAAAAAACATGAGTAAGTAAGATTCTGACTATCATGTGGCCTAAATTATTCACTTGGTTACTCTGGAAACAGGATTGTAAACATGGCCACAGGTTGGATCAACCTGGTCTGGAGTCTTTAACTGTTTGATATAAATGTTATTTGCAATGCAGTTTGATCACTTGATCACTTATCCTTTCTCAGGTTTTTAAATCCTTTCCTCTTAGATTCTCTTAATCTTCTAATCTTTAAGAGATGACTATAATTGTATTGTTGGGTGTATTACTTCTTGAATTTTTTCCTCCTAATAAAACACCAGTCCCATTAAGATAACACAATTGAGTTGTTTATTGTATTTGGGAAATATTATTTAAACGATGTGGCGTATGCCAAAGATTTTGAGTGTACTTATATAAAGGATGTGAGCTCTCTTTCTTTTTATTGTCTTTAACATTAAGTTTTAAACCTAAACCTTCATTGGTTGGAAGGTTGCCAACTGTGTAATTTGTCACTGGTCTAACATTAACAGCAGGTTTAAACATGCAGCGCAATAGAAAGTGCCAGGTCCTTTGCCGTATCTGTGGATACCAATAACAGCAAAACTCGTTTACAATCCCAGAGCAACAAAGTGCCAAAAACACTCTTGTTGTGCAACTTTTCAAAGTTTTGTCTTTGTAACCCTGGAAAAGATTGTTGAGGAGTTTTGGTGTGAGTTTTGGTGTAAGTTTTGCTTGGTGTAGTTTGGATCCTCTTGTTTCAGTAGACATCTGCCCACTTTTTATTTCTGCAGCATCTACAGTAGCGATGAGGATGATGAAGACATTGAGATGTGTGACCATGATTATGATGGACTGCTTCCCAAGTCCGGAAAGCGTCACTTGGGGAAAACTAGGTGGACGAGGGAAGAGGTAACTAATAATGTAATCAAAACATGGGGGAAGAACATGGAGTGCTTCCATTTGTGAAAAACAAAATTTCAGCTAAACTACAGGTGTTCAAACTTATTAGCAGGCTCTCTGGTTTCTTACCCTAGCCTGCCTGTGCAGTGTGCTTTCCCCTTACCACCCTGCTACATGGACACCGTACCATCCTTTTTCAAACTTTTTACAGTTGTTCGAATGTTCTTGTCTTCTCGCTTTATCTGTTTTTCCCTCTGCCTATTCTATTCTTGTCATTTTACTCCACAACTACTTCTTCATCACTTGTGAGACATTGCTTCTGTGACGCCGTCCCCAGTTTCCCTAGACACGTTGGATGTATCCTCCAACCACTGGGTGCACATTTGTATTTATTGTTGCTGTAACATATATGCCTCTCCCTGTAGACTGTGAGTCTGCTGAGGGCAGGGCTAAATATCTATTCATTTATGTGTTCCTGAACCCAGAATTGATTGCCACAAAGTGGAATATTAATAAATGTTCCCTGAACCAATGAATAAATTGCTATTTCCAAAAACAAAACAAAAGAATAAAGCAACACCCATAGAACTTGTTGTAACAGGTTCATTTAACATTCTTGGCATATAATGTTACACAGAGAAATATACCTGGGTGTCTGTTCTGAAAGTGTTAGTCGCTCAGTCTGTTCTGAGAGCATTCAGAAATGGATGGAGATGTGTCTGCTTTTCACCTCTCTTTTTCTGCGAGCTTATCAAAAGCTGGATCTTTGTAGGAATGGGAAAATGCTTAGGGGGCAAAATTATTAATGTAAGAGAAAAGTTGCTTTTTTCTTTAAAGTCCTCAAAATTTGCAACTGATTACAGAGGATTTCATGTTAGAATAAATTATATTGACTCTTCTTCAGTTTCATTCTGCCCTCCTTTACTTAAACCAGATCTCTCATTGACAGGCAGGCAGGATTTCCAATGAGGTCCATTGGAAATGTATATTTTACCTGTGGAACTTCTGCACATGGATTATTCTTAGAGATTTAGAAGTTCTGATGGTAACCCTGATTTCCTAATTCCTGTGTCTGTGTTATACCATGGGAGTCACATCATGTGTGAAAGTTACCTTGGCAGCAACATGGGGATTCTCTTTTGCGTGAATATGTTTAGAAAAACACTTGTGAACTGAAAGATTTCACCCTGATGTTTAGTGTCTTCTGTGTTCTAATAAATTTGGTCTCATTTAAATTGTGAATATATTGATACAAAAACTAAATGATTTTCTTATATCATACCTTGAAATTTAATTAAGAAAAGTGATCCTCTACTTTTTTAAATGAAGATATTGAACTTAGTAAATATTAGACTAGAACTTGAATTGTTTCTTATTGAGATCCTATCTAATGCCATAGTTCAATAATCAAACAGTGGAGTTCATATTTTTCCCATGAAGTAGAAGTTTTAAAAGTCACCTAGTATTAAACATGAAATGTATCAGACATTATGCTAAATGTTTTGCATAATTAACTCTTACAATTCTCAAATAATCCTGTTGACAGACACTATCATTCCCATTGTACAGATGACAATATTAAGGCCCAGAAAAGCTAAATGATGTACCCAAGCTTATATAACTCATCAGTAGTTGAGTCAAGATTCAAACTCTGGTCTGAGTTTACAGTAAATGACTAATATCCTAGGATTACCTTTAAATATCTTAGGATGAAAAACTAAAGAAACTGGTGGAACAGAATGGAACAGATGACTGGAAAGTTATCGCTAATTATCTCCCGGTAAGTTAGTAATTTTTTCTTTCTGTAAGAGGAAATCTTCTCCCAGAGATTTAAATAAGATATCCTAGGAGATGACATTAAAACATTACACATGTGCTTATATGTAAGCAGTAAGGGAGAAATGCCTATCCATAACTTATATTTCTATTGTAATTCGTGTAATTAAATTTCTAAAGATATTATTAATGGATTTTTTATAGCATATCTTAAATGCTTCCTTCTTACTTTATCTTTTCATTTTTAGGATAATATAAATGAGCAATTTGATGATTTGTTGCATGGTAGATGACTGAACTCATATTTCCCCCAAGTCTGCTTTTCTTCAATTTCGTATCTTTTCGACAGCCATGATTCTGGTATCCTGATGTAAAATTTTGGAGCTCCTTCAGATTTACCTGCCCCCTCCACCCCGTCTGCTACACAGAGCCAGGATTAAGGGATCTGGGAAGCCTTTGTCCACCCTCACTGTTCTACATGTTCGGCCCTTTCCTTCTTCTCTGGACAGACAACTGCATTGCCTTCATAACTGGTTTTCCAGCTTGCAGCTTTTCACTTTCTCACATGTCCCAGACACCATTGGTAGATGGAGCTTCATAAAATGCAGCTTTACCTTACTTTCCAAAACGAGCAACAGCGACTTCAAGTCTCACACGTTAAGTAAACTGCCTAGACCTGGCACATGGAGGCTCTTCCATCTGCCTCAACTTAATAGCCGCAGTTCTGTTTCCTACTTCCTCTCTGTAAGCAGGTTTGGTTGAATTCATTTCTGCTTTCCCTTCTGAGAACTTGTGTCCCTGGTGATGCCACCTCTTAAAATGTTCCATTCATCCTTCACAGTCTATACCAAGACCTTTTCCAGGCTATTTCTAAGGAAACATAATTTCTCCTTCTCAGGAGGAGACACTCCTTTTTTTCTACCCCAGTATCATTTTGCTGTGGTCTCTACTTGCCTATGAATCAAATTTCACCTTCTTAGTTAACTATATGTTCGTCTTTTACTACTTACATGATTATAAGCTCTTATAAAATAGGGCCCATTTTTTTTTCATCTTTGTTTTTTCTTTAATATTAACACTTTGGTCCTAAATTGAAGCACATCTCTTAGCCTGAATGAGAATCAAACTTATGTCATTTAGAGTTGTCCAACATCAACATAAAGGTCCAACATCAATATAAAATCTCTAGGAAGTCTTAATCCATGTGGGTACTTCCAAAGCAACACACTGAGATTAAGGTTAAGTGAAATTGACAGCCAAGTATGCTGTATGACGATCCTTTAGATCACATAGCAGGACTATTTCCCTCAGGATGGAGAACTTCTAATTTTAGATACAACTTTGATGCAGTCTTTTGTATGTTCTTTAACTATGAGTCATGGGCTTTCCAAACATGCCCTAAAATGTTCTTGAATGTTTTCATGGTATGTTGCCCATGTGTGATTTATATGGCAACAGTATTCATGTGCTTATTGCATCATGTCTTATGTGACAGTGCATGCTTGATCTTATTTGCCTAGAATCGAA
Organism: Oreotragus oreotragus; assembly: GCA_006410675.1. Lineage (NCBI taxonomy): Eukaryota > Metazoa > Chordata > Mammalia > Artiodactyla > Bovidae > Oreotragus > Oreotragus oreotragus. The sequence continues at coordinate 39,123 of SJYX01011659.1, forward strand.
CAGACGTGCAGTGCCAGCACCGATGGCAGAAAGTACTAAACCCTGAGCTCATCAAGGGTCCTTGGACCAAAGAGGAAGATCAGAGAGTAAGTTCTTTATTCGTTGATGTGTGAATCACAGTTACAAATAGCCCCCAACATTGTTGAATGTTTCCCAGCTTGAAGAAACAGGTAAAGTGTGCAAATAGGAAGTTGAGGTCTCCATTCCCATATTTCCCATGAATGAAAGAAGATTTTTAGAAATTTTCTAAAGATAACATGAAGAATGATTACACTGACTCATTACATAACATTAAAACACAGGTTATTTTTGTGTGTTTATCTGAAGGTGATAGAGCTTGTACAGAAATACGGTCCGAAACGTTGGTCTGTTATTGCCAAGCACTTAAAGGGGAGAATTGGAAAACAATGTAGGGAGAGGTGGCATAACCACTTGAATCCAGAAGTTAAGAAAACCTCCTGGACAGAAGAGGAAGACAGAATTATTTACCAGGCACACAAGAGACTGGGGAACAGATGGGCAGAAATCGCAAAGCTACTGCCTGGACGGTAATAATATGTCAAAAAATATATTGATTGGGAAGAATGAGGGAACGGGTATGGAACATTCTGTTTTAAAATGTATGGTGAGTGAATTACGTTTTATTGATGGTGCATGTTTCATTAGATAAACCAGATCCATAGCTTTTAAAACTGGAAGAGACTTTAGAGGTTATCTGGTTCAGGACTTCCAGAATCCACCTGACGGTAGGCTTGAGCCAACTTTCCTCAGCCTCAATTGCCCCATTTGCAAAACGGGTTATAACCTACTTTTCAGGGCCAATGTTAGTACCAAATAAAATATATCAGAGCACTCTGTAAACTTCAACACTCTAAACATGTAGAAGGAAACCAAGGGTTAATAGTTTGGTCTGAGTTCATACAGCTAGTTATGATCAGAAGGAGTTCAGGTACCATTTTCCTGATACCATGTTCATTTCATTATACCACTTGGCTTAATTTTTTTCTTTTGAATAAAGAAAGGCTGTATCTCTAGAATTATCATACTGCTTCCAGGTTTTTAAATAATGTTGTTGTTATGCTTTCTTTTTCATGAACAAGGCATGAACATGACCTCATTTTGAGGGACATCTTTGGAAGCTCATTTTTGTCCCACTTTCCCCATTTAAACAGTTTATAACAGATGTTTAATTGGGGAGATACTATTTATTATAAATTTTCATAAAAATATCGTAAGGTAGGAAATATTTTAAATAATTTTTATTTAAATTAAAATTCTTTTATTCTTCAGCTTCATGACTCAAAGTGGAGAAAGGGTCGTTTCAAAGAAGGCCATGCCTCTGATGGTCTATTCAGTATTCTCTTGTGATGTTCTGAAGCATTTCCTCTCTCCTGGTCCAGTATAAGCTCAGAGAATTCAAGAGGTTGATAAAGGGAGGCCTTTTCTCCCATATGGTCTGAGAGAATATGTTGTTGATTCTTTTAAAGTTTTAAGGGGCGATTGAACTTCCTCTTTCTTTAGCATGTATTCCCCCACCCCCACAGAAATAGTAAAAGAGAGGCTTAAAACGGTTTTGTTCTTTTTTTTTTTTTTTTTTTTTGAATTGAGAAACTGTTTTCCTGAGAATTGAAAAACTTTAGTGAAAATGCTTTGCAGTTTAAAAATATGTTGGGAGTTAGCCTCTTTCCTTTCTGGATGCTGTTTTACATTTTCACCTCTGCCCACTTTGGAACAGTTTTAGGTGGCTTCTGAAATGTGGGAGGATTTTTTACTCAAAATCCCTGGCTAGTACTGTTCTAGGTAAAGAGTAGATGTTGAGGCAGCAGCAACATAATTATTGCTCACCAAACTTCAGTGAGTGCCTATTGTGATGTGTATGTAGGTGTACAACTCAAAGGAGTAATTTCCTAGAAATTAAGTTGTATTAGAGTCTTATACCACAGTCAGAATAAACATGAAGGGTATTGTATTGAAAATACACTTAACAAGGAAACGAATGTCTGAAAGATTTTAAAATTTGTATAAAACTGTATCATTTCCATATTATGCAATTTAGAGACATCTATGGATTTTTAATTAGTTAATTGGCATAGGATGCTTTTAAGGAGGTAGAGAAGACAGAAGCGAAAAACACACTAGTACTGGACCAAAAGAAAGGTCTCTGTTAGAAACAGTTTTCTGTCAATTAACTGTAATCTGAGTTGAAATTGTTGTTTGTAAAATGAATATGTGATATATTTCTGTGCAGAACTGATAATGCTATCAAGAACCACTGGAATTCTACAATGCGTCGTAAGGTCGAGCAGGAAGGTTATCTGCAAGAGTCTTCTAAAGCCAGCCAGCCACCAGTGACCACAAGCTTTCAGAAGAACAGCCATTTGATGGGCTTTACGCATGCTCCACCTTCAGCTCAACTCCCTCCAGCTGGCCAAGCCTCAGTTAACAGTGACTATCCCTATTACCACATTTCTGAAGCACAAAACGTAAGCCGTTCCTGAGCATTCAGTTTAATGAGAGAGATGGTTATCTTATTACTAGTTCCAGGTAATAATGATAATTTCTAGTGAATACTTAGTTTTCACAAACATGATCATGATCAGCTGAGAAGGGTAGGTGTTGTTATCCCTAATATGAATCGAGAAATCCTGAGCATTCAGTTTAATGAGAGAGATGGTTATCTTATTACTAGTTCCAGGTAATAATGATAATTTCTAGTGAATACTTAGTTTTCACAAACATGATCATGATCAGCTGAGAAGGGTAGGTGTTGTTATCCCTAATATGAATCGAGAAATGAGGATGTTAAGTGATTTGTCCAGGGTTACACAGCTCATAGAGATTGTCCAGACTAGAATCCAGGTTGTTTGGTTTTAGCTTGCTGCTTCAAATCTAATTTGAAGTTAGCTTCTGAATGTAAATTTACCTAACAAGGTATTGCTGAAGAAGAATGAGGGCATGGAGGTACAGTTGTACGTAGTACTTTTCTCTGCCAAAAGAAAAAGTAAGTGTAATATTACATTTACAGGGGAAATAGTTTGACACTGAAATTTAACAGATGATTTTAAGTTCAGCTCTGGTAGTGATCTAGCTGAAAGGTCTTAATTTATTCATTCATTCAGTAAGTGTTTACCTTCTTACTGAGAATTAAGAGCAGTTTCATGACTGACATCTGATGTTTTTTATCCTCCTTCAAATCTGTGATTCTTTCTTCATTTCTCGATATTTGTATTTATGGAAAGAAATTTTCATAATGGGCAAGAAAATAATAAAGAGAAAAAAGTCAAGATTACAAGACTTGAATCTTAAAATTAACAATAATAAATGGTGAAATTTATCCAAGAATTCAGAGCTCATAAGCAAATTCTATGCAAAACATATTCCCAAATATTTTTTACTTTCTCTGTCTATTCTATAAATTTGACTGCAGACTTTCCTAAAAAGTCTCAGATGAATGAACGATAGATAGAAGAGCTGCTGTACTCTTTACTAAAAAACTCATAATAATTCATAGAAAAATATTTTTAGTTATAAACAGCTAGTGCCAGCTGTTGTTGGCATCAAAACTTCTTTCATACACTCATGAATGTATTTCAGATTATATTTTTGTTTCTAGTTTTCTCTAAGGAATACTTCCTGTCATAATTGATGAGCATTAAAATTTTTTTTCACTATGTTGCTTTAATATTATTAAATGTTTGGCTGAAATTTCAAATTAGAATTGGATTTCATTTTGCTTTGTGAATTTTATCAGAAAAGTGCTTTTTTTTTTCTTTAGTCTTAGAGTGAAACTTGAGGCAGCCAACAAGTCCCCTGAAGCATGTGTAACCATGAATGACTCGGCCTTTGTTTTGCTTTTTTGATGTAGGTCTCCAGTCATGTCCCATATCCTGTAGCATTACATGTAAATATCGTCAATGTCCCTCAGCCAGCTGCTGCAGCTATTCAGGTAAGCCCGCTATGAGATCATTTCATAAAGAAGCTCATTAGTTGCTCAAGGCACAGCTCTGGTTCTTTCATCCAAACACTTATTTCCACCTGATCCACTGAAGTTAAAAAAATGGGGGACAGTGAAAAAATGGGCAGAGTTCTGGCCAGCAGTCTACACTTCCGGATTGAATTAGCACGGGAATCCCTGGTTCTCTGATATTGAAAGTTGAAACAACCCCTCTGTCAGCATCTCCTTGAGCCTCATGTTTCACGTCCCTCCCTTATGTCTGGGATAACATTCACAGAGATTTCTATAGTGGCCAGATTCGGTTGGCGTGGATTCCATGCCAGGGTTCTTTGGGTTCTGTGTGGTTCCTTGTGAACCACAGGCTATGACCGTTGTATTTACAGCTACCAACCAGGCCTTTGTGTTTTTTTCTTGCTTAACTTTTCATTTCAGAGACACTATAATGATGAAGACCCTGAGAAAGAAAAGCGAATAAAGGAGTTAGAGTTGCTTCTAATGTCAACTGAGAATGAACTCAAAGGACAGCAGACACTTCCAGTAAGCTGTCACTGCGTGCTTGATCTGAGCGGTGGATAACGGCTTGACTCCAGTGTTCTTCTGTATCTTTCCTTTATCTTCTAACTATCACACTAATCAAGACTCCATATATCCACTAACAATGTTTAAACACTAGAGGTTGCTTGTAATAAAATGCAATCGGTATCACAATGTGTGTTGACTAACTTGGAAGTTGTCCTTTTGTGTTGCTGTAGAACCTCAATATACATTTGTGAGTCTCTTCCTCAATTTTTTTTTTCTTCAGAAGGACTATAATCAATTTAGTGAGTAGCAGAGAAAAAACTGAAAATTTGCAATTTTTTTTTTACAAAGCTGTGTGTCTGGTGCCTATTCAATCAATTTTTTTCTATTACTTTTTTTAAGCTGGATTTTCATATTTATCATTTCAAGCATAATTTGATGTATGCCCAGTATATCCATGTAAATATGTATATATATATATCAAATCTCTCCATAAATAAGTGACCCTCTTTTGTTTGCATGCACAAAAGCCGTGTGGACCATTATTGAATTTTGACATCTTTTCTAGTGACTGGACGACAAACTGGGAAAGCAGCTTGTACTTTGTAACATATGTAGTTAACCAACAAAGAGAATAAAAGATACAGTACCCAGTAGGTATCCTCAGGAGTAGATTTCTTTTTGGTTAAATAATAAAATGATTATGTGCCTTTGATAGTTCGACCACTTTTTAACTTTAGTTAATGTTTTGCAATTTCTCCTGTTGTGTGGTCATGCTGAAAGGAGACTTCTGTTAATTTGCTCTTCTGCTTTTGTAACCACGTTGATTGGGCAGCTCTTGACTGCATCAGTGCAATCTGTAGCATTAAAAAGGAATAGAAGACACAAGAATATACACAGATCAAAGAAACTCTAACTTTTGAATCTTCTAGCCCTTGTGTAGGTTAGGGTGAGAATAATAGCCCACTTAATTCACAACAAACATTTATGGTCCTTTTGGAAATTATGTTCAAGTAGATCTTTAAGACATTCCATGTGAGAGTTGTTCCTTGTAACAGAGTTCCTCTGTTGGCAGTTTTGACAAAATGATGACAATGAAGGTCATCCATAGGTGACAGGCTATATACCACTACTAAAAAGTGGGGTCTTGCATTGATAAAAGGAAACATCTTGACAACTGTTTCATAGGCGCAAGTTCTGGATGATGCAATGGCTTTTATCTTTCCTCTAACAGCATCTGATACCTTATGCAACTTCATTGCTAAGTTCCTTCTCCCTTTCTTCTCCCTGCTCTTTCTTTATTCCCCCACCCCCCTCCTTAGTCACAGAACCACACATGCAGCTACCCCGGGTGGCACAGCACCACCATTGCCGACCACACCAGGCCTCATGGAGACAGTGCACCTGTTTCCTGTTTGGAAGAGCACCACTCCACTCCATCTCTGCCCGCGGATCCCGGCTCCCTACCTGAAGAAAGTGCCTCTCCTGCCAGGTGCATGATCGTCCACCAAGGCACCATCCTGGACAATGTTAAGAACATCTTAGAATTTGCAGAAACACTTCAATTTATAGATTCTGTAAGTAGAATTTTTAAGGCAAGTTAATGTTTTGGGAAGAGGAATTAGGAAACCCACTTCTCAAATCGTGGCCATTTTCTGTAGCGAATATTGTATTATTAGCATATAGTAACGTAAACGTATAAGTGTGACTTTACTTTTCGTGTGTCTTCAATATCTGATTTCTTAGGCTACCCACATAAAAGGTAGCTTTTCACACGTTTCCTTCAAAATGCATATTTATAAAAACAGTAAAGTCAATGACCTTTAAGTAGAGCTTGGGCTATAGGAATATTTGGATTATTTTAAACTTTTTTTTTTTTAACTTTGTTTATTCCTTTGTGTTTTCCCGGAACTGTGCTTTGCTTCTGGATAGCTCATTAAGAATTATGTTAAGAAATACTTAGAACTTAAAGCAATCTTCCAATATATTTGAAGTGGTAATAAGTTCATTGGTGGTACATGGCTTTCTCTACAAACATTGATTATTGATTACTGGTCCCAACTAGTTCACTGACACAAACCATCTCTGGTGAAACAAACTTGAATTCAACATCAGAAAAGCTGACAATTCATTTTCTTTGTTTCCCAGTTGATTAAAAAGCATTTATTGCATCCCCATCAGACAGAGGATGAACATTGCCAAGATGTGCCACCCAAGAGGTTTTCTTTTTGCTTTGAACTGCATGCAAATGATAGAGTACTGGGAGCTTCCTGCAGCGCCTGGGAGGGCCAGCCTCAAGGCAGCATGGGAGACACCCCATGCCCTGTGCCAGAACAACTGTTTCCATCTCCAGGCTGTTTCACAGGAAGTCTAGCAAGGGGGCCAGGTGTTCTCTTTGCATTCAGCATCTTTCTCAGTGCTGTTACAGGTGATGGCACACCATGCACACACTGTCTCAAAGTTCTGTGCCTCCCACATTGTTTCAGGATGCTTCATCGTGGGGTGATCTCAGCAGTTTTGAATTCTTTGAAGAAGCAGATTTTTCACCTAGCCAACACGATGCAGGCAAAGCCCTCCAGCTTCAGCAGAGAGAGGGCAGTGTGAATAGACCTGCAGGAGAGCCTAGCACGAGGGTGAACAGACGCAAGTTGAGTGAGGGTTCACTTGACCTGCCCAAGCCCTTCCCTCCTGTGAGGCCCAGCGCAATTCCACGGGTCATCCTTCAAAAAAAGCGGGTCCAGGCCAGCCCCGTAGCCACTGGACACTCTAGTTCCTTGATACTTGCTGACGTCAGCAGTTCAACTCCCAAGCATTCCCCTGTCAAAAGCCTACCATTCTCCCCCTCGCAGGTAGAGCACAATTTCTGCACAGCTGTTACTAATTTTCAACAGACACCTGAGCCTTAATAATCTAGAAACTAATCCTTTGGAACAAATGACTAATTACTGTTGTCTTCACTGATTTCGTTCCATTTGTTGCCTCTAGCTATTGCTAAGTCATTCTGCCTCTGAGAGTTTAGGCTGTCTGTAGACTGACTGATGATTTTGTCATAATTCTCTCTCTGACTTTCTGGTGATCTGAGGATGGTTAGTTGCATGGGATGTGCATTTATTTCCTTCCACACTGGAGTTTAACATTTCTATTTCTTCCTTGTCTCCCATCCCTTCCCTCCCTTTAAAAACTTTAACAGATTTTCTGTCTCTTTGTTCACTTATTATTACATGATTCACTGACCCAGGGGAGGAGGGGACCAAATGTTTAGATAACTTTGAAGTGCAACTAGGCAATTTAAAGGTTCCAATCCATCTTTAAGTGAAAAAATTTTGGAAGAAAATGAGGAACAAATGCTTAAGAAAAATAACGTATGTTTTAATTTCACTTTCTCAACACTGGCTCTTCGGAGTCATGCCATAATATTTTATTAGCACTTTTTTTTTTTTTTGCAAATGAATGTTCTTATTTCATATAGATTTTTAAGGCATAGAAATTATAATTCTTATCAAAGATTGTGTTCCTTAATTATGTAAACATTTGAAGTTAATTTGGCACTTTAAAACATTTTTCCAGTTATGTCTGTTGAGTCTGTTTTAAGAACAACTCTAAGTGTGAGCAAATGATATGCCCACTAAAAACCAATCTTATTTTTCATTTATATTTTCCAAATTCTGTTCTGGAGTATATTAGTTCTGTAAGACTTTAATGATATTCCAGAAAAATACCTAAATATACAGATATATAAGTTTGGGAAACACTGAATTGAACAAAATTAAGGCAGTTTCTTTACTGCAGGATCTCTCAAAGTTTTAGATACACTAATGCGCATTGTGAATTTCCAAGAGATTGCAATATGTTTTCCAAATTTGTTTTACCTTGAAACCATTTGAGGAACACCTATTACTTTCCCAGAACATCAGTGTTTTGAGAGATACAGGTTATTACTCAAGAATTTTTCACATAATGTCAATTTTATACAATGATGTTTCCTAGATGACTAAAGAGAAAAAAAAGTATGAAAGAAAAACAATGATTACTTTCCAAAAGAACTCACTTCAACACTTCTAACATTAATAAAAAGTGCATCTCATTCTCTTTAGTGACAGGTGTCATTTATTGAGAATGGTTTCTTAGGATTTTGCAAGTTTCTTTTTGGAAATCATATTCCAAATCTTGGGTGCTAAATTGAAATAAAACACTATGTGCTTGTTAACATCATTGTTTCATATAGTGGGTCAGTAAAACATACCTATTTGTTAACATCGATTTTTAAATTGGGCTGAGTAAAGAATCACTGTTTAACTTAAGTATTTTTTTCTTTCTTCTCATATTTAGTTCTTAAATACTTCCAATAACCATGAAAACTTAGACTTGGAAATGCCTTCTTTAACTTCCACCCCACTAAATGGTCACAAACTGACTGTTACAACTCCATTTCATAGAGACCAGACTGTGAAAATTCAAAAGGAAAATACTATGTAAGTCCTTGTTTCAAGAAAAAAATTATTTATTTTATTTACTTATAGTTAATTAATAGAAAATAGTCCCCAAGTGTCTGATCTACTTATATGTGTATAATTTTACTGATCCACTTCTATGTACATAATCATGTGTATTTCCACATTGAATATGTCTGTCCTGGGCATGTTAGAGCTACCTAGAGGTGGAAACGGGGGAAAATAAACTATCTTTTGTGGTTCATTTCACAGTTTCCTATATATCTAGAGGAAGGTGTAATATAACTTTTCCATTCAGTGTTTTTGTTTGTTCAGTAAGTCTTTTTCATTGAAAACAAGATTTTCAATATCCTTTCCGCTCTAATTATAAACTTTGAAATAAGAATAAGTATAGTTCTTTACTTAGTTTATATTTTTAAATCTTATTTTTTCTTTCTTAAATTTATCTATCAAATGGACCTGTTTTGCCATCCCCAGGAAAAGTATATGATTAAAAGCCAAGGAATGATTAAGCCATTGATTATATTCAATAAAGGCTTAACCAATTCAAAAAAAATGCCAGAGAACATCAATATGAATTGTAATAAACCTTTTAAAAATGCAATTTTATTATTTCTGATACCATAAATACATTTTAAAAACAGTTTTAAAAACCTTTTAGTTTTCAGAGGTTGTGGATAGATAAAAGATAATGAATAGATAAAGCTGATTTGTAAATAACATCAGATCTTCATAATGCTTATGTTCATTTTAAAGGCTTAGAGTCACTACATGTATTTTCAGAATGATTAAAGAAAGATGAGAAATATTTTAATGCTCTTAGCTTGGGGGTATGATAGTTTGAAATATTTGGAAATACATGATAGACATATTATCTTTTCCTTAATAATACATACATGATCCATCAGCATACTCTATTCTATATCAATAAGAGTTTATTGTATTTAGAAGAAGAAATTACATTTAATAGGTAGAGAAACATAAGGGAAAAATGATCTTTCATATTGAACCAATTCTTGTTTTCTTTTTAAAGCTTCAGAACTCCAGCTATCAAAAGGTCAATTCTAGAAAGCTCTCCAAGAACTCCTACACCATTCAAACATGCACTCACAGCTCAAGAAATTAAATATGGTCCCCTGAAGATGCTAGTAAGTTCTAGTAAATTTCTTGGGTTTAGTTGGTTTATTCATACAGATAGAAAATTTCCTCTGATGCAAATGTACCCAATCTTTCTTTCAGCCTCAGACACCATCTCATCTAGTAGAAGACCTACAGGATGTGATCAAACAGGAATCTGATGAATCTGGGATTGTTGCTGAGTTTCAAGAAAACGGACAACCTTTACTGAAGAAAATTAAACAAGAGGTAAACATGGGATCCTTTGAAAAGAACAATGCTGCTGCCTTGTTCCTTGTGGGCAGCTTGATGTGTCTGGAGTGGGCACTGTGTAACACCATGTTTCATACAATATTTTCATATAAGATGCTTTTAAGAGGTACTGCCAGGCTTGGCAGCATATGCATGCCACCTTGTAATTGGGAAGCCAAGCCACCTCTATTTCCTTCTTGTTTGAACAGAAAAGATGCTAGAAAGTATAGAGGAAAGAGAAGGAAGCAGCTTTGTATTGTACTTTTTAAAATCACTGATATAAAGATGGATAGATGACTGATTGATACATAGATGTTTAATTGTTGGATATCATGAAGAATTGAAACTAATAAAATACTGGTTTCTTTAATTCATGCTATAAAAGAAAGAGAATCTAACTTAACAAGATCAAAGTTTTAGCTTGGTGTCAAGAAGCATTTCCAGCAGGTTAGATACTGGGCCTTTTGAATTTATTTTCATATAAGGGTAAGAGGTTGAGAGATTGGCTAGAGATTGACTTTTTCTTCAGCTTTACTGAGATATAATTGACAAATAAAATTATAAGACATTTAAAGTGTACAATGTGATGTTTTGATATACATGTACTTTGTGAAAGGATTCTCCCCCATTGAGTTAATTGACATATCTATTACCTCACATATTTACCTTTTTTCCAGTGATAACATTTAAGTTCTACTCTCTTAGCAAATTTCAACTATACAATATTGTATTATCAGCTATACTCACCACGTTACCCATTAGATCCTCAGACTTTATTGATCTTACGGAAATTGACTCTTGAGTGTAACTGTTTCTTGGGAAGTTCTAGCTGTAGAAACAACAAAGCATTTCCTATTTGCTTTTAGGTGGAATCTCCAACTGATAAAGCGGGAAACTTCTTCTGCTCAAACCACTGGGAAGGGGACAGTCTGAACACTCAGCTGTTCACACAGGCATCGCCTGTGGCAGACATGCCAGTAAGTACACCCCATGTTATAAGATGTTGGTGGCTTACAGAATTCAGTGTGTGGCATGTGGGGCCATTGTGGTTTTGCCATTCTTTCGTGCATCATACTTCTCAATATTCTCTCACATGATTATTTTCTTATGATCATTAATGTTGAATATACGATGAGATTTTGTTCATGTTTTAGAAATAGATTCTGTTCTACTGCAGACTTGTTTGTTGTTTATTCAAGTTGAGAGTCCTGGCCACTTAAAAAATCTACAGCATGGAAATACATATTTCCATGAAAACAATGCTAATTTTTACATTATCTTTTAATTTACTTATTTTTCTTCTAAAGGTAGTACAAGTTTCTCCTACTATCTGAAAGTAGAGCATTCCTGTGAAACCTTTGGTGGTGGTTTAGTCACAAAATCATGTCTGACTCTGGTGACCATACGAACTTTAGTCTGCCAGGTTCCTTTATCCATGGGATTTCCCAGCCAAGAATACTGGAGTGGGTGGCCATTTCCTTCTCCAAGGGATCTTCCCAACCCAGGGACTGAACCCAGGTCTCCTGCATGGCATGCAGATTCTTTACCACTGAGCCACCATAAAGCAAAGAAGTAGTTTACCTTAGGACTTATCTTACTAACAGGTGCAAAAAATAAATCGAATTTTAGAAAACAAAACAAAGAAACAAATAGAAACAGACTCACAGATATAGAGTACAAGCTAGTGGGAAAAGGGATGGGGCTGCTGCTGCTGCTGCTAAGTCACTCCAGTCGTGTCCAACTCTGTGTGACCCCATAGACGGCAGCCCACCAAGCTCCCCCGTCCCTGGGATTCTCCAGGCAGGAACACTGGAGTGGGTTGCCATTTCCTTCTCCGGTGCATGAAAGTGAAGTCACTGAGTCGTGTCCAACTCTCAGCGACCCCATGGACTGCAGCCTACCAGGCTCCTCCATCCATGGGAGTTTCCAGGCAAGAGTACTGGAGTGGGGTGCCATTGCCTTCTCCAAGGGATGGGGGGAAGGATGAAATAGGTGAAGAGGTTTAAGAGGTACAGACTCCCAGTTATAAATATTACACGGATATAGTGTATAGCACCTGGAGAATCCCATGGACAAAGGAGCCTGGTGGGCTACAGTCCGTGGGGTCACTAAGAGTCGGACATGACTGAGTGACTAACACTTTCATTTTTTGCTTTCAATATGTAGCACAAGAAAGATAGTATTTTATAATAACTGTGTATGATGTATAATGTATAAAAATATCTAGTGTTATACATATTGTACATCAGAAACTAATATAACATTTTAAAGCAACTATTCCAGGCTCCTCCATCCATGGGAGTTTCCAGGCAAGAGTACTGGAGTGGGGTGCCATTGCCTTCTCCAAGGGATGGGGGGAAGGATGAAATAGGTGAAGAGGTTTAAGAGGTACAGACTCCCAGTTATAAATATTACACGGATATAGTGTATAGCACCTGGAGAATCCCATGGACAAAGGAGCCTGGTGGGCTACAGTCCGTGGGGTCACTAAGAGTCGGACATGACTGAGTGACTAACACTTTCATTTTTTGCTTTCAATATGTAGCACAAGAAAGATAGTATTTTATAATAACTGTGTATGATGTATAATGTATAAAAATATCTAGTGTTATACATATTGTACATCAGAAACTAATATAACATTTTAAAGCAACTATGATTCAGTAAAAAAATGAATAAAAATAAATAAATTGAGATGAAGATGCTCATGCCAGTTCTAAACTGTGGCACTTGGTGCTGAGATGCTGAGTGTGCTGCCTGGGGAAGGAACTTGGTGGTGCCACTCTTAACTACTCAGGGTGCCGCCTCTATAAAAGTTGGCTGCAAAACAAAAGCAAAAATTCTCTTTGGATTTCTATTGGTTAGCTGTTCATGAAAATACTAATGTAGGACTTTCATCAAAGTGAAATGGTGTGAAGTGAACTTTTGAATAGCAGGGGATACCTGTATTTCCTCCTTGGTAAGTTGTCTCCTGTTTTGGTTTTACGTAGCATCTGAGTGTGTGCATGCATGCTCAGTCCTGTCCAACTCTTTATATGTAGTAAATGCCCTTTACCATATACAATGTTGCATTGCTTTGGTTACAACCATTTTTTTTTAAACAGACTATTTTTCAGAGCAGTCTTAAGTTAGTAGCAAAGTTGAACAAAAGATACAGAGATTTTCCATGTATCCTCACCCTCACATATGCACAGCCTCCCCCTTAGCAACATCACCCACCAGGGGGTTACATTTGTTACAACCGAGGAGCCCATATTGACACATCGTCCCCCGAAACCCATAGTTTACCTTCAGGTTCACTCTTGGTGTTACACATTCTATGTATTTGGACAAATTTAGACTGACGTTTATCCACCATTATAGTATAATAGAAGGTAGTTTCACTGCCCTGAAGAGTCTCCCTGTTCTGTCTAGTTATCCTTCCCTCCCCCTTCAGCTTCTGGCACCCACTGATCTTTTTAGTCTATAGTTTTGCACCTTGCATAATATTATATAATTGGAATTATACAGTATGAAGCTTCCTGACCTGCTTCTTTCACTTAGTAAGATGCTCTTAAATGTTTTCTGTGACTTTTCAGAGCTTGGTAGTTGTTTTGTTTTCCTTTCTTAGTTAACCATTATTTTAAAAGTTTGTAATTTGTGAATGATTACCCTTCTCTCTTATGAAGAATCAGAGGTAATAGCAATTGCTAATATTTATTCAGTGTGTACAAAGTGGTGATTAATAGACTCTGAGCTTTAGATGCATTAAGTCAGATATCTGACCCTCACAAGTACCCTACAAGGTTGGTAACACTGTCATTTCTATTATACTAGTAGGGAAACTGAGGCATGAGGAGGCTTAGTCACTTGTTCAAAATTGAATAGCTTGTAAGTGGTGGTTCTGGGTTAGAGCTTTGGTTCTAAATTCCATTCTTTTCACCTTTAAACTATATTACCGATAATCTGTAACTCGGAAAGATTTCTTACCATTATATGAAATGAACAGTTCTCTCACCAGCGCTTAGTAAATCTTTCATTTTAAAGATGTGTCTTTATTAACTCATTTGGCAGATGTTTTTGAGTGCCCTGCCTCATTCCTGGAACTGTGTGGGACCTCGAAGCTTTTTGTTTTAGTGATGTTTGCCAGTGGGATTAGGGTTAGTGCAGAGTTGAGTTCTCCATTTAGCTCATTGGGAAGAGAATTTCTGGCAGATACCTGCATTTTTTTTTTCCTGCTAATGTGTGTCAACTCGTAGTAACCTACTCTTTCAAGTATTAGAATTCTGTCAGTCCCCTTATTATCCTACCTCATTTCAATTTCAAATTATTCTCTTTTCCTTTAGAATATTCTTACAAGTTCCGTTTTAATGATGCCAGTATCAGAAGATGAAGACAATGTCCTCAAAGCATTTACAGTACCTAAAAACAGGTCCCTGGCAAGTCCCTTGCAGGTAATTACTATTCCAGCCTTGGTACCTAAAAAGTCATTCACTATGCTGCTGCTGCTGCTGCTGCTGCTGCTGCTGCTGCTACTAAGTCACTTCAGTCATGTCCGACTCTGTGCGACCCCATAGACGGGGGCCCACTGTCTCTGGGATTCTCCAGGCAAGAATACTGGAGTGGGTTGCCATTTCCTTCTCCAGTGCATGAAAGTGAAAAGCGAAAGTGAAGTCGCTCAGTTGTGTTCAACTCTTAGCGACCCCATGGACTGCAGCCCACCAGGCTCCTCTGCCCATGAGATTTTTCCAGGCAAGAGTACTGGAGTGGGGTGCCATCGCCTTCTCCGTCATTCGCTATAAAACTTAAAAAAAAAAAAAAAATTTTAGACGTAGTGGAGTGATGCTTTTAAATAATTCCCAATGTCTAAAAGACTCCTAAGATTCCTTGTTGCCACTCATATAAGACTCACTGAAGTTTTTTTTATTAGAGCAAGCTTCCAAAGAGTGATGAAGTGAAGCATTTCTTACTGTGACTGAGACTTAAATTGTTAATCACATGTGACAGTATCTCTTTCTTCTGCTTTTAAAGGTTTTATTAAATAATTGATATAGTTTACATTTAGTTTCAAATTTTTTACTTTTTCTGTTCCCTCACTAAGCCATCAAAGCTCAGACCTTGTTTAGATTTTCAAAGAAGTTTGCAATTAGATAGCTAGAAAAGAATTACAACGTATTTGACTATCAGAATGAGAAAGTCAACTGTCAGGGTTATGTGGCTAATCTCTAGTTGAACATCTGCTCTTGGGTTTTAATATCAAAAGAAATTTCCCTTTTTCTGAAGTAGGTGTATGTTGATGAAATACAACAAATTCCAAATTAATCCTGAACCAAACGTAAATAAGAATGCAAATTTGCTCCCTTAAATTATCTACAGCGGTTCCCAACATTAAATAACACAATACCCGTCACCTGCAGAGCCCTCCCTTTCATCCCCTCCTTGCCACACTGAGGGAAAAACCATAAACCCTGGAGCATATAGAGAACCTGGATTCGGAAGTGAAAAGGCATATTTGTCCTGTGAGGGAAGGCACCGTATGAGACAGTATGATCTGAAAGAGTGTCCTGTTCCTGGATGGGCTTTCTTGTCACTGCGGTAGGCCTGCACTCTCCAAATTATGAGAATCTTAAAACTCACCCCTTTAAAGCATTTGTGATACTTAGCATTATTTTTAAGAAATGCAAATACAGGTGGATTCATGTCAATGTATGGCAAAACCAATACAGTATTGTAAAGTAAAAAATTAAAGTTTTAAAAAAATGCAAATACAGCTGGAAGGGCTGTAGGCACACTTTGTGTCTTAATTCCATCAGATTGCTCTCCTTGTGGCTTCTGTCTGATCCAGCTGCTCTGATGAAAGGTGACCACTGACTGGAGTGTGGGCTAGGGAAAGACAGTCCTTGAGGGGATCCAGAGTCTGTCCTGAGTTGATCAAGCCTGGGTAGAAGTGTGAAGACTCAGAACATGGCACAGAATTGGGAGATGAGGAGAAGGACAAACTCTGCATAAGAGGGAACCCAGAAAGGAGATTAGAAGAATGCAAAGGTCACCCATTACAAAATTTTACCTAGAGCTGCTCCTAGATTCAGAAAGAAAACTCTTTTTTTGTTTGTTTTTCTTGCCTTCTTCCTCCCTGAATTTTTTGGTCCTGGGTTTCCAGAAGATAGGATTTGGCTAGTGTTATTAGTTCATTAATTATGCTGTTTTATGTAATTTTGTAACCTAGGCTAGGATCTGACTTATATTTATAGTAGCATGAAAAAGTGCATTCTAAGTGCTAAACTGCAGCATGTGAATATATTTGGGGACAGTTATCATTATGAAGTTGAAAACCCCTGGTTCTTTCCCTAAAACTAAATCCTAATTGGCCTAACCAGATAGTGTTCAGCAAAACCTAAATCTAAACTTTTATGCAAATATAAAATATATTGAGCCAAACACAGTACAGATATCAAATATGTATTATATAAAATTTGGCAACAATATCAGTGTTTATAAAAATAGGTTGGCTAATTCTTACCTTAAGTGTTTTAATGCTATTGAATTAAAAAATAATCAATGTGGAACTTTATTATCATTATATTTTATTTAATGAAAATATTGGGTTGGCCAAAAGGTTTATTCAGGTTTTTCCATAACATCTTATAAGCAAACTTCTTGGCCAACCCAATATTTCTCATCCTTGAAGCTCAGTATTAAGTAGTAGCTCTGTTTTTATTAATCTGTATTTTCTAGCATATCAATGAGTCATATTGGGTACTCTTCAGATTCTATCTTTGTATACTGAGATTAAGCCACCTACATACATCAAATGGTGAAGGTAACAGTTATCAACTCCACTCACCTAAATAGTTG
This sequence comes from Oreotragus oreotragus, assembly GCA_006410675.1. NCBI lineage: Eukaryota > Metazoa > Chordata > Mammalia > Artiodactyla > Bovidae > Oreotragus > Oreotragus oreotragus. The sequence goes on from SJYX01011659.1 coordinate 56,250, forward strand.
ACACCACAAGCTGATTTTGGAGTCAATGCTTTCATATACACTATGTGGTTTTACTGATGTACACCACTCAAATATATTTTAATAAATTGCTATCAGTTCAGTTCAGTTCAGTCGCTCAGTCGTGTCCAACTCTTTGTGACCCCATGAATCACAGCACGCCAGGCCTCCCTGTCCATCACCAACTCCCGGAGTTCACTCAGACTCACGTCCATCGAGTCAGTGATGCCATCCAGCCATCTCACCCTCGGTCGTCCCCTTCTCCTCCTGCCCCCAGTCCCTCCCAGCATCAGAGTCTTTTCCAGTGAGTCAACTCTTCACATAAGGTGGCCAAAGTACTGGAGTTTGAGCTTTAGCATCATTCCTTCCAAAAAAATCCCAGGGCTGATCTCCTTCAGAATGGACTGGTTGGATCTCCTTGCAGTCCAAGGGACTCTCAAGAGTCTTCTCCAACACCACAGTTCAAAAGCATCAATTCTTCGGCACTCAGCCT
>SJYX01011659.1:64337-80778 GCA_006410675.1 Oreotragus oreotragus
GAAAAGTTGGCCTAGGACCCCAAGGCTTCAAGGTAAGGAGGGAGAAAGAAATCGCAAGAAGAGACAGCTGCCCTTTTGGCTGGTGGATTTCAACATTTCTTTTCTTACCCACTACTTGGCCTTCTGCTCTTTGCTTTTGTGAGGTAGGTATGTGATTGCTTTGACCAGTTTTTCCGTTCATGGTTGTAAAAAGTATTAGCTTTATACTTTCATGATGCAGAAAAGGAGCTGTCCACTCAATGCTCACCTTTTTGTTCCTGTCTGTTTTTCTTGCACAGAGTGGGTACTGTGTCCTGGTGTCTGTCTATACTGGGAGATTTAGGTGTTCAAGTCATCTTGTCTGCTCTCAGCTATGAGCCTTAGGAATTAGGTGCCCCTGAAATGCTCTGCTTTCTGAAATTTGGATTTTTCAGTTAACTTGATTTATTTCTTCATAAATTTCATTTCTACTTGGGAGAGGCTGATTGAATTTTTTTCAAAAAATTAATTTAAAATAAAAGGTACATTATTTGTATTGATCTTGTTTTAAATATCTGGTCCTGGAGGAAGAGCCAAACATGAATAAAATGATAAGCCATCTGGGAGATCCAACAAAACATGATAGTCAAGTTGAAAATATACTAGGGGGTGATAATTGTTTTAGATTTTCCTGAACAGACATTGGAAAATCTGAATGAAGTATCATATTGTCAAGGGTCAGAACCTGACTTTTAGTAAGAGACATTGTAAAAGCAAGCATGTTGTTATTTGGTCGCTAAGTCGTATCCAACTCTTTCCCACCCCATGGACTGTAGCCTGCCAGGCTTCTCTGTCCACTGGATTTCCCAGGCAAGAATACTGGAGTGGGTTGCCATTTCCGTCTCCAGGGGATCTTCCCAATCTAAGGATTGAACCTGTGTCTCCTGCATTGGCAGGCAGATTCTTTATCACACAGCCAACCTGGAAAGTCCAAAAGCAAGCGTAAGATTCTTTTAATATGGTACTTTAAGATACTTAATTTCATTTGATATAGAAACTTATTCTGTATTAATTGAAGCATAGCTAAGTAGAAAAATTTTTAGCTAGAGAAATAAACAACCCTTTCTTCCTTGCTCCTCACTTTTACCTCCATTTTCACTTTTATTCTCCTTTCCCTCTCATTCGTTTGTCTGTATTCTTTCAAAACATACATTTTTGAGTTTTGTGTATACCTTTATTTTATGTGTACATATAAGATTAGTATATTAAAAATATTCTGCATAATTTTTAGTCATCTGATTTTAGTATCAATATACTTTGTTCTGTGTACATCACTGATTCTAAGCCCTGCATAGTACTCATGGTGGACAGCCATCATCTTTAATTATTCACTCTCAAATGGTAGTTGTTATATGTCACATTATTTTATGTCACATTGTCATATGTCATGATGTTTGTCTCCTGCATTGGCAGGCAGATTCTTTATCACACAGCCAACCTGGAAAGTCCAAAAGCAAGCGTAAGATTCTTTTAATATGGTACTTTAAGATACTTAATTTCATTTGATATAGAAACTTATTCTGTATTAATTGAAGCATAGCTAAGTAGAAAAATTTTTAGCTAGAGAAATAAACAACCCTTTCTTCCTTGCTCCTCACTTTTACCTCCATTTTCACTTTTATTCTCCTTTCCCTCTCATTCGTTTGTCTGTATTCTTTCAAAACATACATTTTTGAGTTTTGTGTATACCTTTATTTTATGTGTACATATAAGATTAGTATATTAAAAATATTCTGCATAATTTTTAGTCATCTGATTTTAGTATCAATATACTTTGTTCTGTGTACATCACTGATTCTAAGCCCTGCATAGTACTCATGGTGGACAGCCATCATCTTTAATTATTCACTCTCAAATGGTAGTTGTTATATGTCACATTATTTTATGTCACATTGTCATATGTCATGATGTCACATTGTTGTTATATGTCACATTATCATATATGTTCTGTGTGTGTCACTACAAACACAAGCTCAATAATTACAATGATTCCATTAAATTTTATTTTAATTGGGTTTCCTGTGTCATTTTGGTGTTCCAGTACTGCACTGAAAAATGTTAGCAACAACAAGTGAGCAATCAGCTAAACTAAAATATGAGATTTGAATGGACAGATTTACACCAGAGATATATATATATTTAATCCACTTCCTTCAAACTAGAGTTCATTGTTGTTTAGTCGCTAAGTCATCTCCAGCTCTTTGCAACGCCACTGACTGCAGCACACCAGGCTCCTCTGTCCTTCACTGTCTCATGGAGTTTGCACAAATTCATGTCCATTGAGTCAGTGATGCTGTCTAACCATCTCATCCTCTGTTGCCCCCTTCTTTTGCCTTCAGTCTTTCCTAGCATCAGCGTCTTTTCCAATGAGTCAAACTACAGAAACACCATTTATTCAGAACTGTATCATAGAATGCTTAAACTACCCTGGTGCTTTTATTTAGTAAACATTAAATGTGACTCAATATCAGAAGTCAGTCCAGAACAGATGTCATCTTTGTCCTGTCGTTTTGTGATTCACAGCTGCAGGAAAATATTATGATAATCTTTCTTATGTAGTATTTCAAGTTATGTATTCAGCCTCTGAGCCTTGAGAGTAAACATGTGTAAACTTGGATGGTGCCTTTATGTTGGCAGTGAGATGGCACAACAGATTGGGCAGGAACTGGGAAATCTAGTTTGTGTCCTGTGAAAGTTTATAAGTTAGAAACATGGCACTGTAAATCTTATGTCGCTGAAACTTTGTTCCAGACCCTAGGCAAAGAAGTCCCATCATCATACAAACACCATATTCATTCAGAATTATCCTACCTCTCTGTTAAATAGTCTGATGACTTTAACAGCTCATTTCAGTGTTTTTTTCCTGCATTCTAAGGCCCTGCTACTGGACCGCACAATTCCCATTCATAAGAACTCTAAACGAAGCAGCAACTTATACTCATTAGAGCCTGGATTCACATTCCCACTTCATCACTTCTTAGCTGGATGGCTTTAAGGATGTTGCCTAAGTTCTCTCTTCCTGTAAAATTGCCTGCTCTGTAAAACAGATGTAATGAGCCTTACCTAATCCAAAGGTGTTTGTGAGAATTAAATGAGATGATACATGCAAAATACTTAGAAACATGAGTGGTACGCATGTTTAATCCACTTATTCCTTCCTCTCTGTCTCCCAGTCCCTCCCACAAGCAATGTACAAATTGCAGCCTCCTGACTCTTTCATGTTATTTTGCCACGTGGGTCACCCTCTTCACCACCTGTTGATCTCGATCCTGCCTATTCATGCCCTTTGCCTAGAGCATGGCCCTGGCTGTTCCTGGCCTCTTATCTCCTCTTCATTTGGCTGTGGCGCCACAGACCTTTCATCTGCCTGTCATCGCTTCACCGGTGTCAGATGCTGGTTTTGTCCCTTAAACAGGGGTCTCCACCTCTGGGATCTCATGCTTGATGATCTGAGGTGGAGCTGTTGTAATAATAATCGAAGTAAAGTGCACAGTAAATGTAATGTGCTTGAATTATCCCTAACCCATCCCCCTGCCCATGGTCCATGGAAAAATTGTCTTCCATGAAACCAATCCCTGGTGCCAAAAAGGTTAGGGACCACTGTCCTGAGGGACACTTGAGGCTCTAAAGAGCAGAGGGCTTTCTTTTCTTATTCTTCTGTCCATGAGACACATCCCACTTGGATATAAATACTAGGAGTAGCTGTGCTTTTTCTAAACCACTGACTTACTTTTGAGCTTATGGACAGCAAATCTTACAACTGCTTGTGTTTCTGTTTCCCTCTTTGCATTGACTGCTAGAGAGCTCAGAGTTAGTTTTGAGATTTACATCTTGTTGGTGCTTGGTTTATGGCAAGTATTTTGAATCAAAATCTCGCCTCATCTTTGTATTGTTTATTTTTTCCACATTTCTTGGTGACCCACCTTTATCTATGTTTTAAATCCTGTTCATTTATATTCATTTTGTAAGCATCTTCAATACTCTTGGGAGCTAAGTAGGGCAAACTTAATGCTTGCAGAGGCCTTGTACAAATATTGCATATTTTGGTTTGAAGCAGCATTGAGGGCAGGTGGCTTCCCTGGTGTCTCAGCAGTAAAGAATCTGCCTAGGATGCAGGAGACGCAGGAGACCGGGGTTAGATCCCTAGGTCGGAAAGATCCTCTGGAGGAGGAAATGGCAATCCACTACAGTATTCTTGCTGGAAAAGTCCCATGGATAGAGGACCCCTGTGGGCTACAGTCCATGGGGTCAAAAAGAGTTGGACATGACTAAACACACACACATGGAGGGCAGGTAGGAGCTGGGGCTAGGCAGAAGACAGACACAGTTTCAAAAGCATTCCACGACTACCCCGTAGATTGGCTTTGGGCAAGTTTTCTGCACTTTCTGAGTCTCCATTTCCTGCTCAGTTAGAGAATGAACCCCCACCCAGGGTGGCTGTGCTGTGTAAATGAGATCATGTGTGTGAAGAATCTGGATCCGGATGCTGCCTGTGAGATATTAGTTCCATCCTGTATCTTTCAATGCATCTTTAAAAAGTAAGCTATTCTAATAAATAGATATTACTTAATTAATTGCTATTTAATTGATCAATATCCATTTTAGTTGATACATTTAAATATTCATAACTAAATTTAAATGTAATTAACTTGATTAAAAATATGTACTATGTTTAGTAAGTGTTGATCAATTCTAGCACCTGTGGGAGCTTCTTCAGTGGGCAGCTCAAGCACTCACCAGTTCACTCAAAGAGTAAATGCCCACAGTTCACTCAAAGAGTAAATGCCCACAGCTCACCTTAGGTATGTGGGGGACTGGACTCATTCCTGTCTCCAAGTCTGTAAAATCTGCTAATAGACAAAAAGCACTCAAACATGAAGATACAGCTGGATCTTATCATACTGCTTGGAGTGGGTTTTCTCTCTTCATGACAAACAATTTCTGATAATTAATATCACTTAAGAATGCTGAATTCCTGGTTGTCAGAGTGAAGATTTTATCTGACAAAGGCTCCCCCGTGTCTCCTACTTGCTATCTGGAGGTCAGCATTTTTTTCTGCTGGGCCAGGTGGGGTTGGGAGTCCATCCGTGGGCTAAAGCATGTGCTTCCCGGTCTGACCTTGCCCTTACCCTCTCTCCCCCCTCCCGTTAGCCTTGTAACGGTGCCTGGGAATCTGCATCCTGTGGGAAGACAGATGATCAGATGACAGCTTCCGGTCAGCCTCGGAAATATGTGAATGCCTTCTCAACCCGGACTCTGGTCATGTGAGACGTTTGCAGACAAGCATTATGGTTTTCAGAACACTTCAAGCTGACTTGGGATATAGCATTCCTCTACATGAAACTTTTCATGAATGGGAGAAGAGCCTATTTTTGTTGTGGTACAACAGTTGAGAGCAGCACCAAGTGCATTTAGGTGGGTGAAATCTCATACGATTTCACCCAACTAAACGGGTTTTTTTTTAAATTAATAAGTTTAACAGTTTTACCTAAATTATTAGGTCATGGATTTGTAGTCAGTGGTTAAGTATCTTAATGCAGATTAAAAAAAAACCATAAAATGATTTATCTGTATTTTAAGAGGATCCAACAGACCAGTATTTTTTCCGTGATGAGGTTTTTTAAATTTAACGCACAAAATGGTACTCCAATATTTCACTTTTCTCAATCACTAAACACAATGCATTACTATAAATGTTGACTTCACATCGTGGAATAAGTAATCAATATTGTAAATGCTCGTTTATGGTCAATAACATTGGAGGTACGTTTATTGTACCAAACCATTTTATGAGGGTTTTTTGTTGTTGTTGTTAGCTTGCTTTAAAAATTATTACTGTATGAAATAGTTTTATAAAAAAATTATATTTTTATTCAGTAATTTAATTTTGTACATGCCAAATGAAAAAAAAAAATGTGTTTTGCTGCTATGGACTTAGCCTGTAGACATGCTGCTAGTATCAGAAGGGCAGTAGTGCTTGGGAGGGAGAGAAAAGAAACTTGGTGTTAGGTAATTGACTATGCACTAGTATTGTCAAACTTTTTTATTTTTTTGTAGTCAGTGGTTAAGTATCTTAATGCAGATTAAAAAAAAACCATAAAATGATTTATCTGTATTTTAAGAGGATCCAACAGACCAGTATTTTTTCCGTGATGAGGTTTTTTAAATTTAACGCACAAAATGGTACTCCAATATTTCACTTTTCTCAATCACTAAACACAATGCATTACTATAAATGTTGACTTCACATCGTGGAATAAGTAATCAATATTGTAAATGCTCGTTTATGGTCAATAACATTGGAGGTACGTTTATTGTACCAAACCATTTTATGAGGGTTTTTTGTTGTTGTTGTTAGCTTGCTTTAAAAATTATTACTGTATGAAATAGTTTTATAAAAAAATTATATTTTTATTCAGTAATTTAATTTTGTACATGCCAAATGAAAAAAAAAAATGTGTTTTGCTGCTATGGACTTAGCCTGTAGACATGCTGCTAGTATCAGAAGGGCAGTAGTGCTTGGGAGGGAGAGAAAAGAAACTTGGTGTTAGGTAATTGACTATGCACTAGTATTGTCAAACTTTTTTATTTTATATATATATATATATATACATATATATATATACTTTTTTCCTTTTGTAATACATTGGAAAACTTATTTGGGAGATTTTGCATTTGTGGTTGTTTTTTGTTTTTTGTTTTTTTTTGTTCTTGTTGGTTTATAAGAGGATGCATTGCACTTCTTTATTGGGAGATCTGTGTTGTTGATGTCCTGTGTTTTGTTTTGAGTTCAGCCTGACTGTTCTTTAATTCAGGGCTTATGTGTTTAATCAGCATTCCCCAGAGTCCTTAAGTATATGGTCTCAGAACTGCCACACACAACCTATGTGTTTGCAGCTGGGGTCGATAGCCAGTTGCTGCCTTAAGAACCTTTGGTGCAAGATGGCTGGTACTGAACTTTTGATATGACAGTGTATTTACTGCCTTGTAGTGAAATAAAGCTGTGCCCTTATTTTACTTACTTTTGACTTCTGTCTTACTTTTGATTGTGGACAGTAGTTACACTTTTAGGAAAATGAAGTGAACGCAGAGCACTTTCCTCAGTTAATAACTGGCACACCATCTGAACCAGAAGAATTCAAGAATTGTAACTTTGGAGAAAGAACAGGCAAGCCAAGTTAGTTCACAGATGATCATATGCCAAATGCCAGCTGGGAGGAATCTTCCAGAATCTAGTTCAGAATCTTCTAGAATCAGTCAAGGTTCCAGAAGCATTTAAATTGGGATAAGGCAAAGAGAGTTCATTTACAAGGGTGCCAATACCACAGATGTGGGCAGTGGGTAGGAGGACAGCAATATGCACACGAATGCAGGCCTGAAGAATGATGTCATGGAGGGGAGAGTCACGGAAAACAGGAGCCCTTTTTAAAAAATTTATTACTTATTTATTTGGCCATATTGCACAGCATGTGGTATCTTAGTTCCCCAACCAGAGATCAAACCCAGGCCCTTGGCAGTGAAAAAACAAAGTCCTAACCACTGGACCACCAGGGAATTTCTGTAAGCAGGAGCTTTTAAGAGGAACAGTGACCTTTGGAATCCTCACGGGAGGAGAGCCAAGGGTAAGCCTTAGCATTAAATCCCCATATCCCTCCCATCAGACTTCCCTGGTAGCTCAGCGGATAAAGAGTCCACCTATAGTGCAGGAGACCCTGGTTCCGTTCCTGGGTCAGGAAGTTCCCCTGGAGAAGGGATAGGCCACCCACTCCAGTGTTCCTGGGCTTTCCTGGTGGCTCAGATGGTAAAGAATCTGCCTGCAATGTGGGAGACCTGGGTTCCATCCCTGGGTTGGGAAGCTCCCCTGGGGGAGGACATGGCAACCCATTCGAGTATTCTTGCCTAGAGAATCCCCGTGGATAGAGGAGCCTGGCAGACTATAGTCCATGGAGGCAGACACGACTGAGTGACTAAGCACAGCACAGTGCATCCCTCCCATCTCTACCAAGGGTCCCCATTGGTAGAACCAGCCAGAAGCCAGAAGGCATGGGAGTACCTGGATGTAACAGCTGGTCAGTCACCTAGGGCAGAACCAGAGGACATTTTTCTGTTGGGGTAAGGACAAGGCAACCCAACTGAGTCATCCATTCTGGGCAACTTCCTGTTTTATGGATGAATTTCCACTGGCTTCCATCTCTCAGCTCAGTGTTCTCACTGTGGTTCAATATCCTTTTGATTTAGGTTCCTTACAATTTCCTTTAGTTACTCCTTTTCAGCTCAGATTTTGAGTTCTCATAGGAAGTGATGCAGTTGGTATTCCTAGAGCCAAGGATCTGTTGCCCCTGATTACCAGTCTTTAAGACTACTTAGTATTCTTTGGTTCTCTTTCTAATACATGATAACACATCATCCCAGTAATAGGAAGATTATTATAGTCATGCACCCTCAGAGTATTTCCAGGTGCTAACTCTGCCACTTACTAGGAGCTTGAACCTAGACAAGTCACTAACCTCTCTGAGCCTTTTTTCTCCATCTGTAAAATGAGTTCATTCCTACATGCCCTCTTGTTAAACATGCACTATATAAAAGTTTGTTATTATATAAGCTTTCCATAATTAAGTGATACACGCTGTGTGATGTGTCAAATGTTCATCTGGTCCATAATGTGCATTGGCAGTTGTAGAGTTCAACTTAGGGGTCATTGGATATCTGTTGAAATAAATTAGTGGCAAGATTGAATTCAGCATTCTATAGAACTAAAATAAATATTTACTTTTGCAATAAGTACATAACCTAATAACTAGAGACTAAACATCTAAATTAATGAAAAGAAGTGTAAATCCGGGTTTTATGATCAAATAATACCCATTTTGCAAGTATCTCTAAAACCTTTATCTATCCTGGACATTTTTGAAATCCTCTTGTTCTCTATAGCAGAGATTCCAGTAGTTAAAATAAATAGAAGCAGTATTACTTACTCTCCAAAAAAATCGTTGTCCCTTTGAGCCACTACATGTAAAGCTTGGATCCACATCTGGAGAGTAGAAGAAACACTGAGAATATTTTAAACTATCTCCCAGCCACTAATGGGGCTGCTAATTCAAAGTAAGATGTACAAGAGAAACTTCTTTTTCTCTTTAGAAGTTACGCAAAATTAGAACTGCAAGCAACCTTCAACATCATAAGGAGCATCCAATAAGGGATTCTCCACATTCCATTTTTGAACAAAAAAATCAGTTTTGGAGCCAACCAATCTTGGCTTAAGTTCAGACTCTGCCCTTTAGGAGCTCTGTAACTTGGTAAGAGTTTTACTGTAGCTCTCTAAACTTCATTTTACATATACTGAAAATAAAAATACATCTCAAGGTTGAGAAGTATTGTGAAGATTTTGTGAGATAGTAAATGCGTTCTTGCATCTTTGTAAAATATTGCCATTCTTATTGATGAGGTACCAATAGTAAATGCGTTCTTGCATCTTTGTAAAATATTGCCATTCTTATTGATGAGGTACCAATGAGGCCCACATTCTTGATTTTGTGTTGAATCTGTCCTTTGCATTAAGTGAAAGTGAAAGTCGTTCAGTTGTGCCCGACTCTTTGCGACCCCATGGACTATATAGTTCATGGAATTCTCTAGGCCAGAATACTGTAGTGGATAGCCTTTCCCTTCTCCAGGGGTTCTTCCCAATCCAGGGATCAAACCCAGGTCTCCTATACTGCAGGTGGTTTCTTTACCAGCTGAGCCACAAGGGAAATATAAGTTATATTTAAAGGGAAACTTTAAATATATATTATCCTCTTTTCAAAATATTCCTAATTATTCAAAATATTCTTAAATATATTTAAATATATGTTTATCCTTCTTGTACAAATTATGTGGGAAATATAAGGTGTATTTTCCTTAAACAGGTAGGTTTCTAATTTGAAAAAGAAAACTGTCTAGCAGATAAAATGTGATGGGCAGATCCGTGAAAATATAAGTTTGATGCTTAGTTTTCACCTTTCATCTTGCTATTATAAAATAAAGTCTTCCTTATTCACCGTTTTAGAAGGCAAAGGAAAGCAATCAGCTAAAAGGCAGAACTTCTTCTGGGAAGTAAACTTGTATACAATTATATATACTAATTTTGGAAACTGAAGCAAGAAGAAGCTGGACTGTAAATCTTAGGAAACTTGTCACTATTTTAGCAATAAATAGGTTAAAATTCTTTTTAATTAACACTCAACACAAATGTTCTTGGTGCTAATGTAGAAACTGCAGAGACTGCTATCTGCCTTATGGACCATATTTCTCTTATTCAACTAGTATATATTCAGCACTTATTGTGTGCTAAGTGCTGTGTTTGAGGTTGAGGTTAGAACAACATTGGTTAAGAAATATCTGCCTTCTGTGAGCTTATGTTCAGATGGGAGGTACAGATGCATAAATATGTTCATAATAGAGGTAAATAACAGAGACCATTGGAGAGCACCTGGTCTAGACTTGGAGGAGCCACATGGATTTCCACAGAAGAATCTAGCAGGACTGAAAGCCAAGCTAAGGAGGGGCAGCACAGTGAGGGTAGCATCTGAAGATTACATCTGAAGATTGGGTGTTTTGGGGAGAAAAACACCCAACTAAATGACTTGTCTTACTTTAAATTCATGATGACAAATTGCAGATGGGCACTTAGGCAGTGGTACTGCCTGAGGATATTCTCTAGTATATATTTTTCCCTTCCTCTGGACAACCGTTTGATACCACTTTCTTGCAGACCTCTCCATCCATCACATCTCCATCCAATTCCCAGCTGATACCTTGACTCACACATCAGTGACAAAATAGAAGTGTTCTTCCCACACCAAAGCCATCCACAGACCTGCTCATATCCTTCCTTGCTTGTTAGCATGGATGAACACGCCTGGCTGCAAACTTGGCCTGGTCCTTCTATTTGGTCTCTGTAACCCTTGTATCCTCTAGGTCTCATCCTGCAGATACTGTCTTTGACCTATATGCGAGTGTCTTCCTTGCTCCTGAATCATTCTTACCATGTTAACATGGTGTATATCTACTAGCAGTAAAATAACACTCCTTTTATCTTGTATCATCATCACACAGCCCCATTTATCTGCTCCTCTTCTCAGCAAAACTGTTTCAGTTCAGTTCAGTCACTCAGTCGTGTCCTACTCTTTGTGACCCCATGGACTGCAGCACGTGGGCCTCCCTGTCTATCACCAACCCCAGAGCCTACTCAAACTCATTTCCATTCAGTCAGTGATGCCATCCAACCATCTCATCCTCTGTCATCCCCTTCTCCTCCCGCCTTAAATCTTTCCCAGCATCAGGGTCTTTTCCAATGAGTCAGCTCTTTGCATCAGGTGGCCAAAGTATTGGAGTTTCAGCTTCAGCATCAGTCCTTCCAATGAATATTCAGTATTGATTTCCTTTAGGATGGCCTGATTGGATCTCCTTGCAGTCCAAGGACTCTCAGAGAGTCTTCAACACCACAGTTCAAAAGCATCAATTCTCTGGTGCTCAGCTTTCTTTATAGTCTGCCTCTCGCATCCGTACATGACCACTGGAAAAACCATAGCTTTGACTAGACAGAGCTTTGTTGGCAAAGTAATGTCTCTACTTTTCAATATGCTGTCTAGGTTGGTCTAGACAAAGTCTAGATAAGCTTTCTTCCAAGGAGCAAGCAAAACTGCTTAAGGGATCCTACACAGTTTTGGTTACCACTTCCTCTTGCCTTTTCCCATAGCCCAGGCAGCACGAATTTCCGTCACCCTATCCCCTACTCCTTTTCATTGTCGCCAGTGGCCTGCATGGAGCTGAATCCAGAGGTCACTTCTTAAGCCTCATTCTACTTTTCTGACTGGCAGTCTTCAACAGAATTGACACCCCCACTCTCCTGAACCGCCTGCCTCTCCTCACTCTAGGGAACCACTCTTCCAGCTTTCTTCCTCCCCACTGGCCTCCTCTGCTGCTATTCCTCCTCCCCTTGGGCCTGAAGTGGCCCTTTCCACCTCTCTCTACATCATTCTCTCCAAGGGTTTTCTTTATTGCTGTTGCTTTTTTTCTTTTGGGTGCTCTGTGTGGCATGCAAGATGTAGGATCTTGGTTCCCTTACCAGGGATCAAACATGTGCCCTCTACATGGGGAGCATGGAGTCCTAACCACTGGCCTGCTAGGGAAGTCCCATTACTGCTGTTGCTTTAAATACCTTTAAATATAATCTTTAAATACACCCCATTACTGCTGTTGCTTTAAATACCTTTAAATATATCTTTGAATACATCCCATTACTGCTGTTGCTTTAACTATACCTCTATCTTCAACTCTTACCTGCTTCTGGAAGTCCAGACTCCTGATTTCTGTTCCATGTTCACATCTCTCCCCACCAACCCATGAGCAACTTAAATTGAGCATGAATAAAACAAAATGGGTAATCACTTAGGGCTCCTTTGTTTTCTCATATGCAGTAATTAGCCCTAACTTTTAAATTAATTTCTTCATGTCTCAAGGTAAAAATTTAAGCATCATCCTAGATGTCTCTCTATACCGTCTCACCTCTCTTAAACCCATGGGCTCAGAAAGACCAGTTTACCTTGAAAATATATCTTAACTTGTGCACTTTTCTTCATTGTCAGTAATGATAATATTAATAATAGTAAAATAAGTGCTCACTACGTGCTAGAGAAGAAAGGAGAAAAAGGGAATGTTGCTGGCAGCAAGAAGAATGGTGATCTGAGAAGCAGAAGATCTGAGAGGTCAGAATGAGCAGAAACTAAAAGGGAAACCTGGGGGGATGACGTAAGACTGGAGAAGGAAGTCCTATGAATATTCTTCAAGGCTTTGAACCTGGTCCTTAGAGATATGGGGGGTCATCGAATGATTTTAGTCAGGGAAATAAGATGATTAATTTACACCTGATTTACAGAAATCATTCTGTTCAAATCCCTTTTTCATACATGGTATAAACTTAAACCTCAGGTTTGCGGGGGCCAAATGATAGCAGAGTCTCAATTTTGTACCCAGTTAATTGGATTTTACATAGTACATTTCCTACTGCTTCTTAATTTCAAAGGAATGTGCTTTAATCCCAGAAAATCTTATTGAAAAATATCCTTTGATCTGAAGTGTATAAAAGGGTTTTTCATATTTTATCATATAAAAAGTAGTTCAAAAGAATTGTTTGCATAAAACACTTTTCTCCTTTAAGAGCAGAATATTTTCAGCCAACAATTTATCTAAATGTTTCCCTGCTGTTTTCAAACATCAAAACTTCAATTGACTTTTTAAAAAAATATTTATTTATCCACTTGGCTGGGCTGAGTCTTAGTCGTGGCATGTGGGGTCTTCCATCCTCGTTTCAGCATGCCAGGTCTTGTGGTTGCAGCATGAGGGATCTTTAGCTGTGGCATATGAACCCCTAGTTGCGGCATGTGGGATCTAGTTCCCTGCTGCTGCTGCTAATTCACTTCAGTCGTGTCCGACTCTGTGCGACCCCATAGACGGCAGCCCACCAGGCTCCACCGTCCCTGGGATTCTCCAGGCAAGAACATTGGAGTGGGTTGCCATTTCCTTCTCCAATGCATGAAAGTGAAAAGTGAACATGAAGTCGCTTAGTCGTGTCCAATTCCTAGTGACCCCATGGACTGCAGCCCACCAGGCTCCTCCGTCCATGGGATTTTCCAGGCAAGAGTACTGGAGTAGGGTGCCATTGCCTTCTCCGCTCCCTGACCAGGGATCAAACTGGGTCCCCCCTGCATTGGGAGTGTGGAGTCCCAGCCACTGGACCACCAGCAAAGTCCCCAAGTGACTTTTAAAAATAAGGTATAATCCTTGATTTGCCTGAGATTTTTGCCCATTAAGGAATCCTGCCAATATTCTCCTAAGGGCGTCTTCAATTCACTTTTACAATTCTTTTATTACACTCTTTAATCTAGAACATATTCTTTTTTTTTTTTTTAAGTTTGTTTATTTATGTCCCACCACACACTTTACAGGATCCTTAGTTCCCCCACCAGGGATTGAACCCGGGTCCTCAGCAGTGAGAGTGCTGAGTCCTAACTACTGGACCACCAGGGAATTCCCTATTCTTACAGTCCAGTGGTTTTCAAACTTTGGGGGTTTCAGAAACACACTGAGAACTTATTTAAAATAAAGATTCTTGACTTCACCCAAAGGGATTCTGATTCATGAGTCAGGTGTAGGCCTTGAAATATTTCAACAAGCTTCCAGGTGATTCTAAGGCAGGTAGTCTGAAGGGTTCACATGAAAAACCCCACCTTAGGAAAAGCCTTCTACTCCCCCAAATCTGTGCTTTCCTTCTAGCCCTCCCCGTAGCTTTCAATTCCAGTGGAGTCCATAATTCTTCATTAAGATGCCCACTGGTCTACAGAATATTAGAAAAATATTAAGCCCATAGCTATAAGAGTTTCTTAAATCCAGAGAATTACTATGTGATAGATACTGTTAATTAAGGCTAACTTTGGCCTTCAAGAGCCATCTTTTGTTTGATTTTTACAACTTGTAGGAAAGCATACTTTTATACACAGTGTATCTGAATCTCTTTAACAATATGATTCTATTGCACATAATCTATCAAAAGGGATTTTATAACTCAAGAAGTTTAGCATATTAATAAAACAATAACACTGTTTTAATCCAGAAGCCCCTGGTTCTAAACCAGTCTCCAATCAACTTACCGAAAATTCTTGTTCAAATCATTTTACACCTCTGTGCTTTGGGATTTCTGTATAAATGGAGGAAGTATTTAATCCTGTATATAGTTACAAAGCACACAGAGGTCCTCAGATCAAAGGCAAATACAATTCAAAGAAAGCTTTAGTAACCCAGAGACTCTGGAGCACTTAGGATAGAATTGTTGGGCTTTCTTGCTAGAAAACATCCTCTGAATTGAATCTGAAAGTTAATAAATCACCTTTAACCTGTTTCTGGGAGCGGATGTTAAGGAAAGAGCTAAGATTTTTTTCACTCACTTAAAGACTGTAAATTCATTCTATTTCTTAATAGTCCCAAGGACCTAACAAAAGGAAGACTCTCGCCTTCCCTTCATCGGTCAGTTTCTGAATTAGTGCAAGCAGTGACTGATGAACAGTCTGAAGCACACTCTAAAAATAGTTATTATGTAAGGTAGTAGCCACTTGGCTTTACTTAGATCATCCCAAACCCATTTCCCTCCCCTGTTTCAAATTTTCCAGAATAAAAAGACACTAGAAACATGTGTTCTGGTTAAATATAGTGCACTGAAGACATGAATTAATGACTCCCCACCAGGAAACTCTAAATGACAGTGAGTGTGGAAACAGGGGCATAAATATACAAGTCAGAGAGGATAAAAAACCAACAGGTATGAGACATTCACCAATAATCTAAGTCACTTATTCAACAAATATGTATGGAACTTCTCAGGCAAGACAGAGTTCAAAACTACACATAATTTGATATATACAATTTTCAAATTACTAGCAGAACAATATTATCTTGGATATCCCCAAAGTACTAAGAAAATGGCCTGTTTCAGACTCTTCTCTAAATCTTCATAATCATAATCTTATTTCTCTAAATCTAAATTGTTCTTTTTTCATGTTTTAACACTTTACATCAGGATATATCTTTCGCATTGTCTGATTGTTTTCTTTCTTTGAAAGTTGCTATTAAATCCATATAATCATATAGCTGATGATATCATAAAATAAAGGAAGAAAGTAAAAGCTTCAGAAAGAACTCCCTAGCTTTAGAGTTGAAATTAGAGATGAACAGCAGGTGTTCAACATCCCCACAAACTGTGTCCACTTTTCCTAGGCACATCAGCACCACCTGCTTAACTATAGCTCACGGGTGGGTACATGTTTAAACCACTCCGTGGTGGGACCTCCCTTTATCTCTAGCATCTAACCCAATGCCTAGCATGTGGCAGGTGCTCAAGAAATTCTAGGAAAATCCATGTAAGAACATGAATCCACATCCTGACACGCTCTTGCCTCTGGCCTATTGGTATGACTATGTATGTCACCCACTACACCTCTCTAGGTCTGTTTGCTCAGCTACAAAATGAGTTTGCATAAGCTCGGCTGCAGGCTCCTTCTGGCTATAACTATCTCTCAGTAGGACAAGTCATTCAGTTCAGTTCAGTTGCTCAGTCGTGTCCGACTCTTTGTGACCCCATGAATCGCAGCACGCCAGGCCTCCCTGTCCATCACCATCTCCCGGAGTTCACTCAGACTCACGTCCATCGAGTCCGTGATGCCATCCAGCCATCTCATCCTCGGTCGTCCCCTTCTCCTCCTGCCCCCAATCCCTCCCAGCATCAGAGTCTTTTCCAATGAGTCAACTCTTCGCATGAGGTGGCCAAAGTACTGGAGTTTCAGCTTTAGCATCATTCCTTCCAAAGAAATCCCAGGGCTGATCTCCTTCAGAA
>SJYX01011659.1:86904-112038 GCA_006410675.1 Oreotragus oreotragus
CCCTTAAATCTATTTCTCACTTCCACTGTATAATCATAAGGGATTTGATTTAGGTCATACCTGAATGGTCTAGCGGTTTTCCCTACTTTCTTCAATTTAAGTCTGAATTTGGTAATAAGGAGTTCATGATCTGAGCCACAGTCAGCTCCTGGTCTTGTTTTTGTTGACTGTATAGAGCTTCTCCTTCTTTGGCTGCAAAGAATATAATCAATCTGATTTCGGTGTTGACCATCTGGTGATGTCCATGTGTAGAGTCTTCTCTTGTGTTGCTGGAAGAGGGTATTTGCTATGACCAGTGCATTTTCTTGGCAAAACTCTATTAGTCTTTGCCCTGCTTCATTCCACATTCCAAGGCCAAATTTGCCTGTTACTCCAGGTGTTTCTTGATTTCCTACTTTAGCATTCCAGTCCCCTATAATGAAAAGGACATCTTTTTGGGGTGTTAGTTCTAAAAGGTCTTGTAGGTCTTCATAAAACCATTCAACTTCAGCTTCTTCAGTATTACTGGTTGGATAACTGTGATATTGAATGATTTGCCTTGGAAATGAACAGAGATCATTCTGTCATTTTTGAGATTGCACCCAAGTACTGCATTTTGGACTCTTTTGTTGACCGTGATGGTTACTCCATTTCTTCTGAGGGATTCCTGCCCACAGTAGTAGATATAATGATCATCTGAGTTAAATTCACCCATTCCAGTCCATTTTAGTTTGCTGATTCCTAGAATGTCGACGTTCACCCTTGCCATCTCTTGTTTGACCACTTCCATTAGGATGTGGCAAATGGGAAACTATAGTGATTTTTCTTAACTTTTTATTTTGTATTGATATATAGCCAATTAACAATGCTGTGATAGTTTCAGGTGAACAGAGAAGGGACTCAGCCATACATATACATGTAGCCATTTTCCCACAAACTCCCCTTCCCATCCAGGCTGCCATATAACATTGAGCAGAGTTCCATGTACTATACAATAGATTGTTTATCCATTTAAAATATAGCAGTGTATATATGACCATCCCACCATCCCTAACCATCCCCTCCTCCTGGCAACCATAAATTCATTTTCTAAGCCTGTGAGTCTCTTTCTGTTTTGTAAGTTCATTTGTATCATTTCTTTCTAGATTCCACATATAAGAGATTCCACACATAAGCTGTCATACAGTGTTTCTCTTTCTCTGATTACTTCTCTCAGTATGACACTGTCTAGAGACTACAGTGCTTTTAGAGGAGAACTTACGGACATGTGCATTGGTCATGAAGGTAATGCACTTGATAAATGTTATGGGCTGAACATATGCCTCCACTCCCATTTATGTGCTGAAGTCCTAACTCTCAGTACCTCAGGATGTGTCTATATTTGTAGACAGAAACTTTAAAGGGATAATTAGGTTAAATGAGGTCATACCAGTAGACCCTAATCCAATCGGACCTGTGTCTCTATAAGAAGAAGAGATGAGAACACACAGAGATCATGTGAAGACCCAGGCTTCAGAAGATGGCCAGTGACAAGCCAAGGTCTTAGAAGGAACCAAGCTTGCCAACACCTGATTCTCAGGCTTCCAGCCTCCAGAATTGTGAGAAAATGAATTTTTGCTGTTTAACACAATCTGTGGTTCTTTGTTACGATGACCCTAGCAAACTAATACAGTAATATTTGCTAAACATTAATTGTATAGGAAGGGAAAAGTACTTCCCACACTTTGGGACCTCTCCCATCTCTGTCCCCACATCTCACAACTGCTGTTTAAATGAGAGTCCTTCTATTCCAAGGAACTCAACAACACTACACTGTAGCACTTGCAAACTACTTGACATATGGAGGCTCTCTTTGTGTCTTATAGTTAATTTGTATAACTTTACTTAAGTCAATAGGCAGCTGTTTCATCATGCAAAAGTCTTAAACAACTTTTATCTAACACTGTTATAGAAAATTCGTAACATAGAACTGGAGGTGGCAAATTATGGCCCCTGGTCAAATCTGCCTGTTTCAGTAAATACAGTTTTCTTGGAACACAGCTGTGCCCTTTCGTTTACATGTTGTCTCTGGCTGATTTCCTACAACAATGCAAGAGTTTAGGAGAGGCAGGAGACACCATGTGGCCTGCAAATCCTAAAAGATTTATTAGTAGGTCCTTTGCAGAAAAGTCTGTGACCCTAGCTCTTGAGAAAAGTAATAAAAAATCACAGTAGCAGTTCCTTTTTTTTTTTTTTTTTGCTGCACCACACGGCTTGTAGAATTTAGTTCCTCTGACCAGGGATTGAACCCAGGCCCCAGCAGTGAAAATGCAGAGCCCTAACCACTGAACCAGCAGGGAATTCTCAGCAATTCTATTATTAATGGTGAAGATAATGGATTTTGCTTCAGTTGAACAAATTGAGTTTATAATAATTTCTTTATTTCTGAGCCCTTTGGTTGGGTGTGCCAAGACTGCTCTTGTTTGGGAGTTGAGAACATTCAACACATTAAACTACATATAATTACCAATATTTGACAGAGTTTGACCTATAACTATGGCAGCTTCATGTGACTCAATCTAAAACTTCTACCTTCTTCAGCATGCTCAGTTTCAATTCCTCTTCTTCCTAGTCTTCCAACTATCTCAGTGGTTCTCAAGCTTGACTACATATTACAATCACCTGGAGAACTTTTAAAATATTGTTGCCCAGGTCACAGGCAGAACTAATTAAAGCAGAGCTTCTAAAAGAGGAGCCCGGTGTTCAGCACATTTGGGAAACACCCCAGCACGAGTCCAGTGTGACTGAGCAGATTGAGTTAGGCTTTAGCAGCTCAGGGTTACTAAGAGCTGTTGGCAATACCCAGGTGCTGGGCGTTAAGGACTCCTTCCACCGAGAGAGAAGAATGGGGGCAGTGGAATGAACGACTGACATAATCACTACTACAAATCTGAACCTGAGTTAAATCACCTGGAGGGCTTGTGAAAAAACATGCTATGCCCAACACCCAGGTGATACTGATGTTTTTGGTTCGGGATGCACACTTAGAGAACCACTATATCATTACAGGGGCTTCCTTGGAGGCTCAGCGGTAAAGAACTCGCCTGCCGACTCAGGACATGCAGGTTTGATTTCTGAGTTGGGAAGATCCCCTGCAGAAGGAAATGGCAACCCACTGCAGTATTCTTGCCTGGGAAATCACACAAACAGAGGAGCCTGGAGGGCTACAGTCCATAGGGTCACAAAGAGTCAGACGTGGCTGAGGCGACTGAACACATACTATTACAATCTACCATGGCACAAAGCCTAGGTTCTAGTAAGTCCTTTGTGAATGCTTGCTAAACCAGATACATGGGAGACTTGTGACAGAAGGTACAGTTGATGATTTTTCTCTGTGCTAGAGGCTAAAGATATAGCAATGAGTAAGTTAAAAAGCCTCTGTCCTCATGGAGCTTCTGCTCTAGGGAAAATACAGATCTTCAAGAGCAAATACGAGTACTACAAAGAAAAACATGGACTACTTGCCTAGACCTCTGAAAACCCCTTTTAAATTCCATGTTGCCATGTCCTGTCATCCTGAGGTCAGCTGGAAGAGATACAAGAACACAACACTCACTTGGGAAGACACGGAGAGAGGGAGAAAGTCAGAGAAAGAGAGCAAAAATGAGAGAGAACTGGTGGATACATTTTAAAGCAGAGCAAAAAAGTGTATCTGACCAGGAGTCAGATCTAGGTTCCTACCTCGGTCTTGTTCCCACTGTATTCGTCAGCTCAGTCTGCCATAACAAAATGCCACAGACGAGATGGCTTAACAGAAATTTATTTTGTTTGAAGTCTGGAGGCTCCTCACAGTCTGGAGGCTGAAAGTCTGAGATCAGGGTGCCAGCATGGTCAGGATTTGGAAGTCCTCCTCCCATCTTGTCAATAGCCACCTTCTCATGGATCCTTCCAAGGCCGTTCCGTGTGTGCACAGAGAGATAACAAAAGGTCTCTTTATCTTCCTCTTCTAAAAGGCCACCAATCCTGTCAGATTAGGACCCTATTCTGAAGACTTCATTTAACCTTAATTAACTCCCAAGAGCCCTGTCTGCAAATACAGTCACAAGGGGGCTTAGGGCTTCAACAGATACATTTTATATAAACTTAGAGTGGACACGATTCAGTCTATAGCAACCACTGACTACAAATACAGGGTTATAATAAACCATAAAATTATATTGTCTCTAATATATCTGAGATCCTAATACTTCCTAGGAGGAAAAACACAGAGGTATGAGTGATACGGCTCATTTCTTTGCTCCTCTCACACACATAGAGCTTCTGGGATGCTTAGAATGAGAGACGGTCATCATTTTTCAGTTGTCTGAGCTGCTTAAGACTATAAAGACCAGAGACTTACTTCCGTGGTGGTCCAGTAGCTAAGACTCTGCACTTCCAATGCAGGGGCCTGCATCGGATCCCTGGTCAGGGAACTAGATCCCCCGTAGCCAAATAAATAAATAAATATTTTTTAAAAGACACATTCAGACTCAGATGCTTCAGAGAGCTAGATGGTTATGGGACATCAAGGCAGTCGTGATGGTCCAGCTGCCCTAAGCAGCCTTCCATTCGCAAGGTTCAGTGGCTGTTCTCTCCCAGCCACTCTGGCTCTATAGCTCTTCCTACCATGAATGTCCAAGCCCTGGTCTACTTTTCTCACAATAGATAGAGCTTCATATTATCTCTCTAACAATAAAATGACATGATTTTTTGTCCTGGGCTTAATTTTTGAATTATTTTCTGCTGTTATCGGAAACACTCATTTTACATGCTAGGGTCCAAGTAATCTTGTGCTTGGCAAAATCCATAAATAACAACCACATCTATAATAACCTTAGGTCAAGAAGGATTTTTCCTTACTCTTCATGCGGTAAGACAGTTGCTCAAGTTCCTCCAGAATTCCCTCTTTCTAGTCCTCTAAACCAGGGAAGGCAATGGCACCCCACCCCAGTACTCTTGCCTGGAAAATCCAATGGACGGAGGAGCCTGGTGGGCTGCAGTCCATGGGGTCGCTAACAGTTGGACAGACTGAGCGACTTCACTTTCACTTTTCTCTTTCATGCATTGGAGAAGGAAATGGCAACCCACTCCAGTATTCTTGCCTGGAGAATCCAATGGACGGAGGAGCCTGGTGGGCTGCCGTCCATGGGGTCACACAGAGTCGGACACGACTGACGGGACTGAGCAGCAGCAGCAGCAGCAGCAGCAGCAGCAGCAGTCCTCTAAACACTCCCCTCTGAGTGCTCTCTTGGTAAGCAGTGACATTTGTTTATTATCCCCTGAAAGGATGGCTGTGGTTTTAGTCATGGGGGGAGTCAATGGGCTTGGACGGGAGAGCCTGGTGGGCTGCCGTCCATGGGGTCACACAGAGTCGGACACGACTGACGGGACTGAGCAGCAGCAGCAGCAGCAGTCCTCTAAACACTCCCCTCTGAGTGCTCTCTTGGTAAGCAGTGACATTTGTTTATTATCCCCTGAAAGGATGGCTGTGGTTTTAGTCATGGGGGGAGTCAATGGGCCTCACTTACTGGAGAAGTTCCCAGCAGCCGGGGGCACGCGGCCACAAAACTTCCCACCAGATTTATAAAAACTCTCTGCATATACTGGAATTTCTGGGCTTCCCAAAGCCATAGATTTCAAATCCATTTGTAAGACTGGTTCCTTTTGGTTCAATATTTGTATTTAGTGAATAGAACAAAGTATAAAGCAGCATGTTCCAGGGACGAAAAAGAAATCAGTTACCAGCCTATGTGGGCATTATGGTTTTAAAACAATAGTGGATGGAGTATTTGTAGGGCCCTTCTTCCAAACTCTTGGCAGCACATATTGACCACTTTTTCTTAACCTCCAGCTGTGTTATTCTTCTGGAGTTGCCTCTCCTCCTTTCTCCAATACTGTGCATGTTTTTTTTCCAGCTTTCTGTGTTCGGTGATCTTTACCCTTAATCTCAGGGACCTGGCCCATTTGGCAGAATCAGGTGTTCTCCTGTCCTATATCCTGTGATTCCATGATTCTTTACATGGTTTTTTATTTTTGTTTCTATCACTCTTGAGAAGAAAATCCAAACTTTCTCTAAGAAAGTCCCTTTTCTCTAAGAAAAGTCTTTCTCTAAGAAGAAAGAAAGACAAAAAAGAAGGAAAGAAGGAAATAAAGGGAAAGAGCCAACACATGACTCAGGATTAGAGCTGCAGTGAAAAAACATCCTCTAGGCCAGTGGGTAGGAGTTGCATTCTTGCCAACCCTTCCTATTAGCAGGCAGGCAATGCCTCCATTCAGACCACGTAAGTCATTTTGAAACTGATTGCAGTTGGCTCTTTTATTGGCATCCTTCTTTCGAAGTTGGCTTTCAGATCATCAGTGGTTTTGTCTGCAGACCTTGGTGCCAAGGTGAGATGATAAACCTTTGCTCACAAAGCAATGTTCTTGACAGTGTTTTGTCTTGGGCTACAGAACCATCCTTTTAAAGGGGGATACACAAAAATTGGTTGGAGGATGGATAAGAAAGGATAACTGAGTAGATGACATGGTAAAGCAAGTATTATAAAATGTAAATTACAGAATCAAAATGGGTGATTGCTTTAAAATTTTTTCAACTTTTCTGAATGTCTAAAATATTCACAAACCAAAAGTTGGGGGTGGGGAGATGAACACAATTTTAGCACTGAGGTTAGCCTGAAAGATTATCGCAGAGGTAGTTTTTAAATTAAATGTTATATTGCTATAATAATTATTTCTCTATTCAATGTTTTCCAAATAAAAAAATGGATGTTATGGAAGAAGAAAAGTTATTAACATTTTAAAGATCTTAAATGAAACATACTCTCAAATTTCAAGCCACTAATTATTTATCAGGCTTCCTAAGTAGCTCAGTGGTAAAGAATCCAATGCAGGAGACCCAGGTTCTATCCCTGGGTCAGGAAGATCCCCTGGAGAAAGAAATGGAGATCCCCACTCCAATATTCTTGCCTAGAAATCCCATGGACAGAGGAGCCTGGTGAGCTACAGTACATGGGTTGCAAAAGAATTAGACATGACTGAAGCAACTAAAAAGCAAACAACAGCGATAATTTATTAACATGTGGGAAAAGCCTGGGTCTGAGTGTCAGATGGTAATGGGAAAATAACATACCAGTATCATTAAGCCAAGTGACTTAATCTCTCAGAGCCTTGTATCCTTATGCATAAAATGAGCTGGGAGGGCAGGAGCGAAGAATAATGCCCACATCTTACAATTTAAAAGTTATAAATGTTACTTAGAAAAAAGAAAGCCACTATTAGCGTCACAAAAACTAAAGTGACATTTATGTTTTTCAGATGTTTTAGACATCATCCCTCCCCTCCACCTGCCCCCCCAACCCCCCAGTTTGGCCAATGCTATGTAATGTAATAGCACTGCTGGAGCCTTTGGGAAGCTTAGACATTCAGGAGACTTTTAATTAAACACTTCATTTTTCTTCTGGAGCTTACTACACATTTAATGTGGGTTTTTTTTTTTTTTCACTTTTAGAGAAAAAAAAAGAGGGAAATAAAATATTGTGATGTTTAGCTATAGTTCTTAAGTAAATTACCCAGAATCTATGTGTATCTATCCCAGAAAGAAAATTTGCACATTATTGAAACAAATGAAATATTTTTGCAAAGCTCCTGAAAGAAATCTTTGTCCCAAATCCCTATGTAATATTACCACTAAAGAACAGGGAGTGACTTGCCCTTTTAATCTGCCTCAGAAGAGAAATGGAATTATGATAGTATAACAAAGCAACTCCAAACTTAGTGTCTTTAAATAACAGCCACTATTTCTTTTTTCTTGGGAACCTACACTTCTGCTGATCTCAGCTGTGCTTCCTCAAGCACCTAAAATCCAGCTCTGTTTCTGGATTTGGCTGCATGGGGTACAGGACTTGTTCATTTGTGGTTCCAGAAAGTTCCAAAAGAGCAGGCCGCAGGCACAGTCTCTGGAGACCAGGAGCAATGTCACCTCTTTCACATTCTATTGATCAAAGCAAGTCACAAGTTCAACTGAGAGTCAGGGAGAGGGAAAATAGGCCCCCCATCTTGATGGGAAGGGCTACAAAGTCACATTGCAAAGGGAGCCAAATAATTGTAGCCACCTTTGCAATCTATCAAAGCGACCAACACATCCATCACTTTTACCCTGAAAGATGCTGCTGAAAGGGTCAGGATATCTTCCTCTTTAAAGAGGATGTGCAGTCATGAACCAAATCCTCTGCTTTAGGACTGATGATCAGAAGATGAGAGCCCTAGCTATGAAAAATCAATGTCCTCACATCTGCCAGAATGGCTACTGTCAGAAAGACAAGGCATAAGTGTTGGCAAGAATGTGGAGAATAGAGAACTCAAGTGCACTGTTGGTAGGAATGTAAATTGGTGAAACCACTGTTTAAAAAAAAAACCAAAAACCCAGCATGGAAGTTCCTCAAAAGATTAAAAATAGAGCTATCATATGATCCAGCAATTCTACTCTTGGATATAAATCCCAAGAAAATGAAAACACTGATTTGAAGATACGTGAACTCCAATATCCACAGCAGCATTACTTGCAGTTATCAAGATATGACAGAAAGTTAACTGTCCATGAACCAATGAATGGATAAAGACGATGTGGGGTGTGTGTGTGTGTGTGTGATGGAATTTTACTCAACCATAAAAGACAATGAAAGTTTTACCATTTGTGACAACATGGATAGACCTGGAGAGTATTATGTTTAGTGAAACAAGTCAGACAGGAAAAGATAAATACTGTGTGTTTTTCTCTTATATGTAGAATCTGAAAAATAAATGAACAAATATAGCAAAACAGAAGCAGACACAAAGAACACACTAGCTGTTACCAGAGGGGAGAGGACTAGGGGGACAGGCAAGACTGGTCAAGGGGATTAAGAGATACAAACTACTTTGTATAAAATAAGTAAGATACAAGGACATAATGTATATCCCAGGGACTATAGGCAATATTTTATAATTACATTATATGGAATATAATCTATAGAAATATCAAATCACTATGTTGTACACCTAAAACTATGATACTATTGAAAGTCAACTATACTTCAATTAAAAAATAATGTGATGATATCTGGAAATTTTACGTTACTTTAGACAGAGATTAATAAGCAATAGATAGCCTTATGGCTAGTCTCTGAGTCTCCTGACGTCATGAAATTGATGTCTTGATGTCATGGTTTGTCTTTTAATAATCAAAATTAGATCTAATGCAGAAAATAGGATTATACCTGCATTAGCTACAAAAGTTATCTTTGTTTGCCAGCACATTAACATACATGTTACAGGGGGTACTCCATCAGGGTCTTGAAAAATGATTTTTCCCTAGGTGAGATTGTGAAAGCCCTGGGATGCCTGTTTCCACAGGTCTCATCTCATGAGCAGTATTCTCATGGAATCTTCTGGATTGCTTGAGCTAGAAACAATCTTTCTCCCCTCCCATGCAAAATATTTTATTTTTATCTCTTTTAGCACAAATTTTTCTATTATCTTTTACATACATAGCTCTTCTTCCTCACAAGACTTGTCACATCTTTTTGTATTCATCTTTGAGTCTCTCATTGTACTTTATAACATTCCTCCTTGATATTAGAGCATAGGCGTGTACTCAATTGCTTCAGTCATGTCTGACTCTGCAACCCTATGTAGCACGCCAGGTTCCTCTGTGCATGGGATTCTCCAGACAAGAATACTGGAGTGGATTGCCCTGCCCTTCTCCAGGGGGTCTTCCTGACCTGGGGACTGAACCCATGTCTCCTATGTTTCCTGCATTGCAGGTGGGTTCTTTACCCACTGAGCTACCATGCTTGCTGCTGCTGCTGCTGCTGCTGCTGAGTCCCTTCAGTCATGTCCGACTCCGTGCGACCCCATAGACGGCAGCCCACTGGGCTCCTCTGTCCCTGGGATTCTCCAGGCAAGAACACTGGAGTGGGTTGCCATGTCCTTCTCCAACGCGTGAAAGTGAATTCGCTCAGTCGTGTCTGACTCTTAGCGACCCCATGGGCTGAGCCACCATAGCAAGGCTGTTATTTAGCTGTACTGGGCATTCATGGCTGGAATCCATTCTGAATGCTCAGTAGCCACGCTGTATCATTGATAAGCACGCACACACACACACATTTAATTAAAGAATCTGTGGGCATTGAATGCATCATTATAAGGGATTATCTACTCCAAAATGCCTTCTATCAAAACATAACTAAATCCTACATAAATTTATACAAACATAATTTTTAAAGAACTTTTTAGCCTCACAAGAAAATAAATGAAATCTCTAAACCTTCCACAAAACTCACAGGAGACATAAATAAGA
This sequence comes from Oreotragus oreotragus, assembly GCA_006410675.1. Classification (NCBI taxonomy): domain Eukaryota; kingdom Metazoa; phylum Chordata; class Mammalia; order Artiodactyla; family Bovidae; genus Oreotragus; species Oreotragus oreotragus. Next base: position 97,238 of record SJYX01011659.1, read on the forward strand.
TGAAGAAGCGTAGCAGACAAAAATCCAAACAGTGAGATGCAAATAACTCCAAAAGCTGAGGTTGCCCTAGGAGAAACTACACATCCCAGCTGTGAAAGGTGCCACATTAATCCAAGACCCTCAGAGAGGCTGAAGTTCTTCTAAGCTCGTAGCCATGGTGGACAGAATTCCAAAGATGACCTCTCCCTCAAGATGTCTGTGCCCTAGTTGTTCAATCACACGTTCACCTAGGTGTTGATCTGAAAGGATTTTGCAGCTGCCAGTAAAGCCCCAAGTCAGAGATTCTATTGGTGGGCTGGACCCAGACACGTAAGCCCTTTAAAAGCAGAGAATTTTCTCCAGAAAGTAGCAAAAGAGGAAGTCAGAAAATGTGATGGGGATTTACACTCCTTGTTGGCTTTGCAGATAGAGCTGGGCCTCATGCTAGGGCCAGAGAGAAGTCGCTAAAAGCAGAGAAAGGCCTCCATCTGACAGCCAGCAAGGAAATGAGAACCCCCAAGCAACTGAATTCTGCCAACAGCCTGGATCTGCTTGGAAGCAGATTCTTCCCTAGTATCCCCAGGTAAAGCTGACTTGGGCCAACACCTTGACTTCAGCCTGTGAGGCCCTAAGCAGAGAACTCAGTCAGAACCTCCTAAACTGCTGACCGCATAACTGTGAGCTAATAATTAGGCATTGCTTGAGGTTGCTAAGCTTGTGGTAATCTGTTGTGCAGCAACATATGACTCTGTAGTTTAAAGGTGTGAAGTTTAAAGAGGACAGGGAATGTGAGTACTCTATTCTTGAGAACTGGTTATAAGGAACACTGTCATCAGGCAAAACCAATTTTCAGTTAAGGTGCAGAGGTGGAGGCAGCCTTAACGTTTGCCATATGCGTGTCAAAATGAGAAGATGATGTGTTCAACAGAAAGATGCTGACAGGCACCATTATCAAGTGTAGGGTCTGACTTGCTCTACTTTTTTTTTTTTTTCTCTTTCTTTCTTTTGTAAAATCAAGGGATAGGCAAATATAAGTTTACTTATTATAAAGATAGTTTTTCTGTTGATTCCTTTCAGTTTTATTGAGATATAATTGACACAGCACTTCAGCATAGCAATTTGACTTCCATCAAGAAATGATACCTCAATAAGTTCAGTGAACATCCATTTTCTTATATAGATATTTAAAAGAAAACTAAAAAAATATTTTTTTTCTTATGGTAAGAATGCCTAGGATTTACTCTCAACAATTTTCCCACATAAAATACAGCATATTATAATATTTAATATGTTGTACATGACATCCTTAGTACCTATTTATCTCCTAACTGGAAGTCTGTATGTTTTGGCTGCCCTCATCCAATTCACCCTCTCCACCACTCCAAAGATGGGTTTTTATAAAGCAGAAGATAACACAGTCAGAGGGAAATAAAGTTTCCCAGATCCCCAAAAGTTTCCCAACTTTTGTTGGGAAACAATTTAGGGACATTTACCTACAACTGTAGAAGATGACTGCCATCTTAGAGTGACGATTCTGCCAGGCATGAAGAACTCCTTTGTCCCCTCTGCCTGGCCCTGCTTACCAAGGTCAAGGAACTAGTGCAAAATGATCCCAGAACATTCTTGACTGTTTTCCATAAGATGATGGTATTTCAAGGTGAATGTCCCAAGGGAACCCATCTTAGACTCAGCTTCTGGCTGATCTGACATCCACACCCAGAGGGGCTTCTGTGACAGAAAGTGAAAGTGAAGTCGCTCAGTCGTGTCCGATTCTTTGCGACCCCGTGGACTGTAGCCATGGGATTCTCCAGGCAAGAATACTGGAGTGGGTTGCCATTTCCTTCTCCAGGGGATCTCTCTGACCCAGGGATTGAACCCAGGTCCCCCACACTGCAGGCAGATGCTTTAACCTCTGAGCCACCAGGGAAGCCCCAGGGGCCCCTTAAAGGGCTCAGAGAATAGAGTATGAGGTGCATCTGAGCACAGGTCCAGGACTAAAACAAACCTGTAGGTACTTACTGGATGCTGCCACTGTGGGCCTGAGAAAGTTAGGCTACTTAATCTCCCTAACACAATGTACTGTGTATAGCATGAGGACAGGGCTGCTGAAGAGTGCAGAGCAGGGAGAAGACAGGAACTTGCCCAACTGTCCTGAGAAGAATCTTTTTTTCATTTGGACAACACATGGCAGGACTGATAAAATATGCAAAATCAGGTAAGTGAACTATGGAGCATAAGTTGTAATTTCGCTGATCTTGCAGCAGCATAAAATTCTATCAGAGAAGTACTATTACTTAGGTAATGCTCAGGGTCAGATGATAGTTCAAGGATATCATCTTTCTCTGTTCTGCCCACTTGTTTTCATGACCTCTCTGTTCATGGAGACATTTGCACAGCTACAAGTAGGTGCTCCATTTGGCATGTACTATTTTTTTTTTTTTGCTTTCTTATTTATTGACTTTATAAGCTGTGATTTCTATATTTATATATGTGTTTACTTGGGAAAAAATCCAAACAGAAGAGTCCTGGTTATTGTTTTTCTCACACATGTCTAAAGGATTATCCATCAAGGCAAGCACTATTGCCAGGATGAGTAATAAACAACCTGTGAGCATTTAACTTTCATAAACAGAAGTGCTCGGATGACGTTAGTAGAAGGTGGGGTTGAGCCATAAAGAATTCATGACTGTGGCTGTGAACCCCTGAAATTATGTACGATGTTTGGAGTAACTGTTGCTTCCCATGGAGAGGGCCTGTAGCATTTGAGGGTTCTTCTGTCTGGATGATACTAGTTGAGATTTTCTTTGTGCAAATGGCAAGGGAGGAATAAACTATCTGAACCACAGCTTCTATCTCAAGCACACCTTGGAAGTTTCTGAGATGCCTCCAGGTCACATGGAGGTGGAGACTGTAGCCTTTCAGGGTTGTCTTCCCAGCTTCCTGCGGGTCAGCTTCAAGCTCATCCTGACAAGCTTCCTACCTCCCAACCCCACGTGTGAAAATCTCAGAGAGAAACTCATGGACCCCAGGGGAGTCCATGCTGGCTTGGGCCAGGTTCGCTAGGAGCAGAGCCTGTGAAGGCGCTCTGTGTTCAAGTCATTTATAACGAAAGTGCCCTCAGGAGAAAAGGAAGGAGGGAGCAGGACAGGGGAGAGGAAGGAAGCCAAACAACAACATAATTTCAGACAAAATTCCAGCTTTAGCTGGATCCTACGGGGAACCTCTGGAGTGCAAATGGCATTCAAGTTTTGTCCAGACATAGGGCAAGTTTGTCGCACTTTTAAACTCGCACAACAGCTGGTCATTGGCTAAAGGCCACCCCGTTCCAGATGCTTCTGACTCTCTGCACTTGCTTGCAGATGTATGAAAGCAAAGTATCTCCAGTAGCCCCGTACAGGCCTCAGAAGAGAATCACAGATGCAAGCTCTTAGAGGCAAAGCGCACCAAAGCCAGGGCATGAGCACACCAAAATAGATGCCAGAGAGGACTGGTGCGAAGTTCCAAGCATTTCCGTTACATGCGGCTTTCCCAGGATGAAGTGCTGCACTCCGTGTCTTGGGAGTCAATGCATCTTCGTTTGATTCAGGGACGTTCTCTTAAGCAGTCACTGTGGTCAAGTGTATGAGGTTACATAAATGCTGTCTGCTGCTATGTAGAGCTTGCGAGCAGAGATGGGGGAAAGAATGTGTGTGCATGCTAAGTTGCTTCATTCATGTCCAACTCTTTCCAACCCCATGGACTGTAGCCCACCAGGCTCCTCTGTCCATGGGGATTCTCCAGGCAAGGATACTGGAATGGGTTGTCATGCCATCCTCCAGGGGATATTTCCAACCCAGGGATCGAACCCAGGTCTCCCGCATTGCAGGCAGATTCTTTATGTGTGAGCCACCAGGTAAGCCTGAGAAGATGGTATTATAAAGGATACAACAAGCTCTTCTTTATAATACTTGTTCTTTTAAATAATAGCTGCTTATAGAGATGTCATTTAGAATGAAGAGTTTCTAATGGAAAGAAAAAGCTCTGGAAACTGCATTTAAACTCATAGCGATGTTTGAATAAAGACAGATTTCTGTAGAACTGATCTGGCATATTATTTTCATTATCTTGATCTACGTTTCAGGAAATAAAACATGCCTGAAAATTTGTTGCTGAGGGTATTTTATTTCTTAGAAAATGATGTTTGTAGCTAAGAGGGTATCACATGGCTTTCTGATTTTAAAAAAGGCAATTTTGAAGTTGGAAAATAAAGGCCACTATTATGACTTACTATTGATTTCAAGAGTATACATTTCAAAACAAAATATTGCAGAATATCACAAAGTAAATGTTTCTTCAGCTTATTTAAAAATCTGTACTAAGACAGTTCAGTCAGTTCAGTCATGTCTGACTCTTTGCAACCCTATGAACCGCAGCATGCCAGGCCTCCCTGTCCATCACCAACTCCCAGAGTCCACCCAAACCTATGTCCATCGAGTTGATGATGCCATCCAACCATCTTATCCTCTGTTGTCCCCTTCTCCTCCTGCCCTCAATCTTTCTGAGCATCAGGGTCTTTTCCAATGAGTCAGCTCTTTGCATGAGGTGGCCAAATACTGGAGTTTCAGCTTCAACATCAGTCCTTCCAATGAACACCCAAGACTGCTATCCTTTAGGATGGACTGGTTGGATCTCCTTGCAGTCCAAGGGACTCTCAGGAGTCTTCTCCAACACCACAATTCAAAAGCATCAATTCTTTGGCACTCAGCTTTCTTCACAGTCCAACTCTCACATCCATACATGACCACTGGAAAAACCATAGCCTTGACTAAATGAACCTTTGTTGGCAAAGTAATGTCTCTGCTTTTGAATATGCTGTCTAGGTTGGTCATAACTTTTCTTCCAAGGAGTAAGCGTCTTTTAATTTCATGGCTGCAATCACGATCTGCAGTGATTTTGGAGCCCCCCAAAATAAAATCACCACTGTTTCCACCGATTCCCCATCCATCTGCCATGAAGTGATGGGACCGGATGCCATGATCTTAGTTTTCTGAATGCTGAGCTTTAAGCCAACTTTTTCACTCTCCACTTTCACTTTCATCAAGAGGCTCTTTAGTTCTTCTTCACTTTCTGCCATAAGGGTGGTTTCATCTGCATATCTGAGGTGATTGATATTTCTCCCTGCAATCTTGATTCCAGCTTGTGCTTCCTCCAGTCCAGAGTTTCTCATGATGTACTCTGCATATACGTTAAATAAGCAGGGTGACAATATACTGCCTTGATGTACTCCTTTTCCTGTTTGGGACCTGCATTGAAAGATTCATTGAGAATTTGTGTAAGATTCCTGCAGAACAGATCAAACACTCTGGAAACCTGACAGATGCCTGGATTTTATTGGCAGTTCACAGGATTATATAAGCTTCCTTCTAGTTGATAAAATGCATGGCCAGGCTCAGGATGACACTGCTGATACAAAGGGAAACTCAATGAGCTTGTAGAAAAATACCAAGAACAAGGAGTCTGGTTAGGTACCCCTGGTTCGGCTGTCTGTTTACTGCTTTACTCTTGCTCTCCTGGATCCTAGATTTCTCAATGCCCTTTCTACTTTTCAAGGCTAACTCAGTCCCCTGGGACCTGATTCTTTACATTTTCCTTGAATACGGATCTGGAATCCTCTCCTTAGCTATACTTTATATTGGCTTCTTAGTTCATGTCTTCTTCAGGCTGTTCAGAGTAAAAATATTCACTTATCCCAGTTTAATTCAGGTCATCTGTTACTAAAATAACCCAGTTGTCACATGCCGCTTTATCTCAAGTATTGCAAGAAAGAATTTCTCAGGTGTACAGAAATTCCAGCATGGTGATTTAAAGTCTGAGAATATAATTTTATTTTTGGTTGTCCTGGGTTTTCATTGCTTCAAGGCTCTTCTCTAGTTACGGCAAGCTGGGGCTACTGTAGTCCCCAGGCTTCTCATTGTGGTGGCTTCTTTTGTTGCCGAGAATGGGCCCTAGGGCGCACAGGCTTTCATAGTTGCAGGTCCTGGGCTCTACAGCACAGGCGCAATAATTGTGGCACAGGGCCTTAGTTGCCCCACGGCACGTGGGTTCTCCCCGGACCAGGGATCGAACTTGAGCCTCCTATATTGGCAGGCAGATTCTCTGCCACGGAGCCACCCGAGAAGTCCCGATAATATATTTTAAACTTTTCTTTCAAAGAAGGGTCAGGTAAAAGTATCAGAGACTAGTCTACAAAAGAAAAAGACTACGAAAGGGAGCAGTACTGCCCTATATTAGCCACAGTAAATACACGTGTTAAACTGGGCTGTAATAGCTTCCCGGCAGTACGAATTTAGTATGTCACAAGGCAGGCCTCATGAACTGACCAGGAAAGAAACAGATAGTGGTGAGTGGGTAGTGATTGGAGCATAAAATCCTTTTGTATCTGAATTGTGCACTCAATAATACAGTAAAAAACTAAATAGTTTAATTTAAGGAAAAAGAGTTTAACATTTATCAAATATCTAAATGTTGGGTGCTTTTGAAAAATATTTCTTTATTTAGCTGCTCTGGGTCTTAGTTGCAGCATTCAAATCTTAGCTATGGCATGTGGGATCTACCTCCCTGACTAGAGATCAAACCCAGGCCCCTTGCATCTTAGCCAGTACCACTAGGAAAGCCCCTGGATTGCTTCTGATTACCTTCGAAGTTAAAGATGGAATTGAAAAACTGGAAGTTTGTAGATTAAGCTAAAGAGACTTTGCAAATCTTTACATCTTCATTAAAAACACCTTCCTCAGCAAAGAGCAGTGAAAAGGTGTATAGCGCACATGTGATAAATGCAGCATATTCTTTATGATTGAAAGACTTCATGCAAATTGGCAAGAAAAGCAAGCAAAAACTCCCAGTAGATAAATAAATTATTAGAACAAGAGGAAATATAATTAGCAAACAAAAAGACTTAAATTATGAACCTTGCTAAAAATTTGAAAATGTACATAAAAATAACAATAGGATTTTTGAACGATTTAAACATACTATCAAGAGAGGCTTATGGAATTTGATACACTTATCTACCACTGCTGGCAGTGTGAATTGCTACAACCATCTTGGAAAACGAGTTAGTGCTATATATAAAGAACAATAAAAATTATCATTTGCCTTCACATAGTAATCACATTTCTGGAAACTTGGTGTAAAAAAAGACTAAATAAATAAGAAACGACGGGACTTGAGATAGGTAGGAAAGAAAGAGGAAAAGAGAGTAGGAAGATAAGTTGGAAAGAAGAAGGACAGGAAGAAAACACTCAGTTCAGTCAGTTCAATCGCTCAGTCGTGTCCGACTCTTTGCGACTCCACGAATCGCAGCACGCCAGGCCTCCCTGTCCATCACCATCTCCCGGAGTTCACTCAGATTCACGTCCATCGAGTCAGTGATGCCATCCAGCCATCTCATCCTCTGTCATCCCCTTCTCCTCCTGCCCCCAATCCCTCCCAGCATCAAGGTCTTTTCCAGTGAGTCAATTCTTCGCATGAGGTGGCCAAAGTACTGGAGTTTCAGCTTTAGCATCATTCCTTCCAAAGAAATCCCAGGGCTGATCTCCTTCAGAATGGACTGGTTGGATCTCCTTGCAATCCAAGGGACTCTCAAGAGTCTTCTCCAACACCACAGTTCAAAAGCATCAATTCTTCGGCACTCAGCCTTCTTCACGGTCCAACTCTCACATCCATACATGACTACTGGAAAAACCATAGCCTTGACTAGACGGACATTAGTCGGCGAAGTAATGTCTCTGCTTTTGAATATACTTTCTAGATTGGTCATAACTTTTCTTCCAAGGAGTAAGCGTCTTTTAANATCTGGTGATGTCCATGTGTAGAGTCTTCTCTTGTGTTGTTGGAAGAGGGTGTTTGCTGTGACCAGTGCATTTTCTTGGCAAAACTCTATTAGTCTTTGCCCTGCTTCATTCCGCATTCCAAGACCAAATTTGCCTGTTACTCTAGGTGTTTCTTGACTTCCTACTGAGAAGGGAATGGCAAACCACTTCAGTATTCTTGCCTTGAGAACCCCATGAACAGTATGAAAAGGCAAAATGATAGGATACTGAACGAGGAACTCCCCGTGTCAGTAGGTTCCCAGTATGCTACTGGAGATCAGTGGAGAAATAACTCCAGAAAGAATGAAGGGATGGAGCCAAAGCAAAAACAGTACCCAGTTGTGGATGTGACTGGTGATAGAAACAAGGTCTGATGCTGTAAAGAGCAATATTGCATAGGAACCTGGAATGTCAGGTCCATGAATCAAGGCAAATTGGAAGTGGTCAAACAGGAGACGGCAAGAGTGAATGTCAACATTCTAGGAATCAGTGAACTAAAATGGACTGGAATGGGTGAATTTAACTCAGATGACCATTATATCTACTACTGCGGGCAGGAATCCCTCAGAAGAAATAGTGTAGCCATCGTAGTCAACAAGAGAGTCCAAAATGCAGTACTTGGATGCAATCTCAAAAACGACAGAATGATCTCTGTTCGTCTCCAAGGCAAACCATTCAATATCACGGTAATCCAAGTCTGTCTCCCAACCAGTAACGCTGAAGAAGCTGAAGTTGAATGGTTCTATGAAGACCTACAAGACCTTTTAGAACGAACACCCAAAAGAGACATCCTTTTCATTATAGGGGACTGGAATGCAAAAGTAGAAAACACTAGGGCCTTAATTAAATTATGGAACAATGTGGTCTATGAAGTTCTATGTAACCTACCAATGATAAGTAAAATGCTTACTATGCAATGTTCAGTAAAAGAAAGTAGAGGATATTCTTTGGCAGGTATTAAACTAACTACCATGCAAAAACAGAGCATACATATCGTTAGCATTAGAAGGGAATTTTAAACAGTGAAAATAGTTGGAATTTGCTCTATCTTTCAGATTTTCTTTACTGTTAATTTGTATTTCCTTAACAATAGTACTAAAGCATAGGTAATGTTGAGGAGAAAGCTGATGCAATCACCAGCTCTTCATTGTTCATAGAACAGCTTTTAATTGATTCTAGAAATTTCTGGAATAGGGATAACAAAGAAAAAAAAAGAAATAGATTGTTTTATTTACTTATTTTTTTTTAAGCCAGGAGATGCCTAAGTGCATGGACTTTCTATATACATATGAAAGAAAATTATTCAGGTAAATAATTGTTCACATCTCTCTGCAAGCTTCAGGAAAGCACTTGATAAAATCTTCTGAATAGAGACTGGGAAATGAGTCACTTATTGGCACTTTGTTGTATTAATCATCACCATCAAATAATAAACTATTTCTTAGTCATCCATTGTACATGCTTCACTGGCCTTTATCTGATGACAATATACTTCACCCTAGTTACAAAGATACTTTTTCTAGAGTATGGGGAAATCTGGCCTTTTGGACAGACTTCCTCCCACCTCTCATCCATCTTAAATTCCTCTGACTGCTTTAGTTCCCCAGTGTGGTCAGAGGGGAGGGTGCAAAGGGAATGATTGCCCTGTTGTAGGCTTTTCTAGCTGGTATCAGGGAACCGGCTTTCCTTTTTAATGATTAATAGCAACATGGTGGAATTTTTCTATTGTTCAGTTGTCATTTCTAAGCTTTCCATTGCTGTCAGCCTGGCAGCCAAAAAAAAAAGAAAAAACCCTCAAACAACCCCAGAAACTGCTGCTCTGGCTTGGGATCAATGGGCTGCAGTGTTTCTGAGCTGACAACTTTAGATGGAAGGGATGTCATTCACAAGCATGCCTGCTTTTGCCTCCTCCACTGTGAAAACTACAAGTGCCTGTTTCCTTTTAATACCTAAGTCCAAAACTACAGCACAAGAGAGTTCTGTTTCCTGCCTCCCACTCCCACAGTCGCAAAACTGTCTTTTTGACAGCTTATTACAATCTTTATAATTGAGATGTGGGTTGTTTTTCTAAGCATTCACATTCATGGTTTTAGAATACCTTGAAATGCCAGGTACAGTTTAGCTTTCTGAGGACAGCAAAGCTCCAGCTCTGATCTCCCAGAATGTGCTGGGCTCTGAGGGGATGATTCTGGAAAGGAACCCTGGGGAAAGTAGTGGTTGTTTGCTAGCAAGGTGTTAGTGCAGTAAGACTTTCATATAAATAACTACCTATGGGCCTTATACTCTCAGTGCAATTCTTACCTGAGACTGACAGATCACTTGCTATTCTGTACTAAAGAGCTGATATGATTTGGCTCTTGGTAAAGAATTCACTCCCTTAATGAAACTGATATGGATAATAAACTTAGGGCAAGAATCCTGACTGTAAATATAGTGCTACACCCAGGATTGATTAAAATCCATGTAGGCAATCAGTTAAAAAAGATGAAAAGTTGTGTTTCATGTATGGAATAGTGAATGCAATTTCTTGCCTGCCTCACCAGGGCAGGTTTTTTGTTGTTGTTGTTTTGTTTTTTAATAAAAGTGCTTTATTTCCCTTATTCTAGTTTTTTACTTTATTTATAAACATATCATAACATACCAAGAAAAACTGCCAAATGGATCATGACACTAAAGAGAATTAAAAGCAGTTTTAAGAAATCCTAATATTAAAAAAAATCTTAACATTGCTGCAATTTTATGATGATTAAAAAATTTTTTGTTTTCATGTGGACCATTTTTAAAGTCTGTTGAGTTTGTTACAATATTATTTCTGTTTTTTGTTTTGGTTTTTTGGCTATGAGGTATTCTCCCCATCAGGGATCCAATCCTCACCTCCTACATTAGAAGGTGAAGTCTTAACCACTGGACAGCCAGGGAAGTCCCTATTGTTGCAATTTTAGAAAAAAAAAAAAGAAGTTCAGTTTGCAGGGACTGATGGCAGGATGTGCCTGTGACGTCTTGGCAGGTTTTACTGGTGGACTCTTCAGCAAGGGCTGATGAGGCTCATCTTCATTTGAGACTCTGACAGTTGATATGTGGGCTTTCCATGCTCCAAGCTCCTGTGCTCAGAGTGGTCATACTTCCACCAAATTTTCCATAAGAGAACATTAGAGAAGAGGCCACAAAAGGCAAGGATCCCCAGGATCTACTCAATGTTAGGGCCCATTTCATGATGGATTTATTTCCTTTCTTGTTTATGCTTTTTCCTTGATGTAGCTGGGCCTCAGTTTCCAATTCTGTAAAATGGAAATCATTACCGCTCATGTGATTGCTTGGAGAAATAAAGAGCTTCCAATGAATGAATAAAGTACCTGGCACAGTTTATGGCCGGTGCAGCAGACTAAACAGATGACAGATAAAACATAATGAAAGATTTAAGATATCATAATCTGGTTGTAATGAAGCTGTGCAATGAGAAAATCTGCTTATTTCCTACATGTGATAGATACCCTTTTAAAAATCTTGAATCTATTGCAGTAGGTTCTAATACATGAATTTATTTTTACTTCATCTACCTAAATCTAAGAGCCCTTGAAATAATATGAAAAATATTCAACTATATTTTATTACCAGAGCCCAAATCTTTATTTCTTTTTTAAAATTAGAATGACAGATTCCAGGAAAGCTTAAAAATATACAGAATCCTATTCATTTACTCATACATATATTCTATTTCTTCCAATTCTATTTCACAACAGTCACTACTTTTGTGTGACTGAAGAAATAAGCAATCATCTTCCCTGATTATCTCCCTCATATATGGTCTTGGCTCTGAAATATGAGAATTCTTTGCCAGTAAGTTTGACCTCTTTCCTCCCCTCTCAGTCTCCTAACCAAAGCTTAGTCTGTATCCTCATTCATGATTTGCAAATTTGACAGAGCCTCTAACATTTAGAATATCTGATTCTTTGATGATCATCTTGATATCGAGGCTAAGTTAGATTTAAAGTAAATAACATCTGTAATTAGTGGTTCTGTGTTTTATTTTATTTTCTCCAGAAAAAAAATGTTCTTTGGTTCACTATCTTTACATCTGACTTCACATTCAAATTCTCTCAACAGTTAAAACTTAACAGATGAAACTGGTACAGCCACTAGGGGGAATAGTATGGAGAGTTCTTAAAAAATTAGGAGTAAAACCTCCATGTGACCCAGCAATGCCACTATGGGGCATATACCCTCAGGAAATCACAATTGAAAAAGACACATGTGCCCCAGTATTCACTGCAGCACTATTTACAATAGCTAGGACACAGCCACCATCCACTGGATCATTGAAAAAGCAAGAGAGTTCCAGAAAAACATCTATTTCTGCTTTATTGACTNTTTAGAAAGATGGTACTAATGATCCTATTTGCAGGGCAGCAAAGGAGATGCAGATATAAAGAACATACTCTAGGTCAGTCAGGGAGGGAGAGGGTGGGAGGATTTGAGAGAGTAGTACTGAAACATGTATGTTACCCTATGTAAAATAGATAGCCAGTGGGAATTTGCTGTATGATGTTGGGAACCCAAACTGAAATCCAGTGCTCTGTGACAACCTAGAGGGGTATGATGAAGAGGAAGGTAGGAGGGAGGTTTAAGAGGGAGGGGACAGTGTATAGGAGAAGACTCTTGAGAGTCCCTTGGACTGCAAGGAGATTCAACCAGTCCATTCTGAAGGAGATCAGCCCTGGGATTTCTTTGGAAGGACTGATGCTAAAGCTGAAACTCCAGTACTTTGGCCACCTCATGAGAAGGGTTGACTCATTGGAAAAGACTCTGATGCTGGGAGGGATTGGGGCAGGAGGAGAAGGGGACGACTGAGGATGAGATGGCTGGATGGCATCACGGACTCAATGGACGTGAGTCTGAGTGAACTCCGGGAGATGGTGATGGATAGGGAGGCCTGGCGTGCTGTGATTCATGGGGCCGCAAAGAGTCGGACATGACTGAGCGACTGAACTGAACTGACTGATAGCAGATTCATGTTGAGGTATGGCAGAAACCATCTCAATATTGTAAAGTAACTATCCCCCAATTACAAATAAAATAAAATAAAAAGCTTAGCAGAGGGTAGGATAACAACATACAGAATGTGGAGAAGTAACTTTAAACCAATATTCTTGTTTCACTGAGCTAGTTCTAGAAAGGAAAAAGGGGTTAATTTGTGTTCCCTCCCATGTATACAGGACCCACTATATGCAGAGTTCTATTTTTGTGACTGTGGGAAATCACCAAAAATGTGGAAAAATTGACCCCTGCACACTGAGTGACTCATGTAAGTTTTAAAAGGTGGGGACTTTCAAGAGATCTATTTGTCCAGGTTCCCTATTTTTAGGTATGTCTCTGGTTGTGTCAATAAAAGCAAATGCAGCTCAGTTTTCTGTCTGTGGATGGGGAATGCTCATATTCAGTCACCACAGAGGGTTGTTCTGGAGTAAATGAAGAGCGACCATGTGTGTGAGTATGTGTGTGTGTCTGTGAGAGAGAGAGAGATAAAGAGAGGGAGCAAGAAAGAGAGGGACTCGAGAGACACTTGACCTTGGAGCTACATACCTTCCAGCATCTTTCCTTACCTCTCTGGCCTCTGGCCTTAGAATTACCTGTGGACTGCAAGGAGATCAAACACTTCACTCCTAAAGGAAGTCAGTCCTAAATATTCACTGGAAGGACTGATGCTGAAGCTGAAGCTCCAATATTTTGGCCACCTGATGAGACTGACTCATTGAAAAAGACCCTGATGCTGGGAAGGACTGAAGGCAGGAGAAGGGGAAGACAGAGGATGAGATGGTTGGATGGCATCACTGGCTCAATGGACATGGGTTTGAGCAGGCTCCAGGAGTTGGTGAAGGACAGGGAAGCCTGGAGTGCTGTAGTCCTTGGGGTTGCAAAGTCAAACATGACTGAGCAACTAAACTGAACTGATCCTGCCTTGAATCCGGGGTAGACACACAAGGGAATTAAAGGATAGGTTTGCAAATGTGTGACATATTGCAAAGAAATGTGTCAGCTGGTGAAAAGAGTTTGGTCTTCTACCAGCGGCTTAGTGGGCCTGGCAGAACTTCGGGAACGGAGCCAGGAGCAGGTTCTGGCCATCAGGCCTGAGATCGTGGTGGGGACACTCCCAGAAAACAAGCGAGGCCTCCCATAATGAAATGTGACAGTGTTCCCACTGGTGGGAGGCCCTGGGGAGAGGACCGGAGAGTGCGGGTAGTTAGGGAAGGATTTGCATAATTACATTCACCTGAGGGGCTCCATTTACCCAACAATGGGTCTCATTGTGGTAAAGCCAGCAGCTGGCCACACGGTTAGAACAATGTGAGCTGTGGCCTTGTTCTTCCAAAGCAAGTGCTTGGACTCTAAAAAATGACAATTAGCATTTGGAATGGTATATAGTCATTAATAGTACAAATCTTAGCATGGTATGTAACAACTCCACATTACAGGGCATGTGTTCATATATGATACACGTATTACTTCATCCTATAGCCGAAGGACTATATAACACTAATAATACCGTATCTATACTTACACTATATACAGCTTCCTAGTATATATATAACTACATTTGAGACTTATGTGTTTAAGTCCCCATGAGCATAGTGAGATGACTCTTAAAGTAGAAGTTTTCTCCTGATTTTTGGAAAAGAATGATTTATTTAAGAATTTTCCTGTGTGAGACATGTATTGTTTTAAGTTTCGGGACAGTCTCTTTAGTTCTTTGACTTAGAAAGTGTCGTAGATTTCAGAGATATTAATCAGAACTTACGGGGAGGTGCCTGATGTCCAAGGCTGTGTGCTCACCATCAGTGGAACTCCGCGGCTGAGGACATGTTTACCCTAGACTCCAAATAGACAGAGTGGAGATATGAAGACAGCAAATACAGTGCCAGCTCGTTTCCTGGTATTGCCCACATTTACATTAGAAAGGAAGGGGCCAGGGCGGGG
>SJYX01011659.1:132066-184331 GCA_006410675.1 Oreotragus oreotragus
GCCTTTTCATACTGTTCATAGGGTTCTCAAGGCAAGAATACTGAAGTGGTTTGCCATTCCCTTCTCCAATGGACCACATTCTGTCAGCCCTCTCCACTGTGACCTGCCTGTCTTGGGTGGCCCCACACAGCATGGCTTAGTTTCATTGAGTTAGACAAGGCTGTGGCCCATGTGACTAGATTGGCTAGTTTTCTGTGATAATAGTTTCAGAGTGTCTGCCCTCTGATGCCCTCTCACAACACCTACTGTCTTATTTGGGTTTCTCCTACCTTGGACATGGGCTATCTCTCCACGGCTGCTCCAGCAAAACGCAGCCAGTGCTCCTTACCTTGGACGAGGGGTATCTCCTCAGGGCCACCCCTCCTGACCTTGAACGTGGAGTAGCTCCTCTCAGCCCTCCTGCGCCCACACAGCCACCACTCCTTGGATGTGGGGTTGCTCCTCTCTAGCTTGTCTTTATTGTAAAGTAATTAGCCTCCAATTGAAATAAATGAATTAATTTTAAAAATAGAAAGAGAAAACAGANTCTCTCCACGGCTGCTCCAGCAAAACGCAGCCAGTGCTCCTTACCTTGGACGAGGGGTATCTCCTCAGGGCCACCCCTCCTGACCTTGAACGTGGAGTAGCTCCTCTCAGCCCTCCTGCGCCCACACAGCCACCACTCCTTGGATGTGGGGTTGCTCCTCTCTAGCTTGTCTTTATTGTAAAGTAATTAGCCTCCAATTGAAATAAATGAATTAATTAAAAAAATAGAAAGAGAAAACAGATTTACATACAGGTACAACACTCGTAGTGATCCTCTTAGTTCTGTTTCTCTGAAGAACCATGGCTAGGACACTTGGAGGAGGTGGGAGAGGAGGCAGAGCGCAGGTTCACTAACTCTGCCACTACAGACGTTTTAGTTGTACTCGATTGTAGTTTCACCGTAGAGGTAGGAAAAGAGAGGAGGAGATTGTACTGATTCTAGTTTCCCATCATGGGTGACCAGCTGATGGCCCTGACCATGATAAGGAAGACAGATATAGCCCCAGATAATCCCATAAGAAAACATAGCACATGCTTATCCTTGGAAGACACAGTTTAATATATTCTACATGCAGCCTTGTCCCAGTGCATGAGACCCTCTCCATGCACGACACAGGTGACCTGGAACAGGTAATTTGGTTGTTTGCTCATTCATTCATTCAGTTTCTCACCCCTTCAATAGACTTTTGTGTCCACCAGTGTCAGATACTATTCTGTTTTGGAGGTACATTGGTGAATGGGAGATAAGTTTGCTTCTTTCAAATTGTGTTCATTCTAGATTAGGAAGAGGTGCTAAAAAGTACACAAATGAACCAAAGAAAACAATTCCAGAGAGTGGTAGATGCAGTGAGGACCATGAAACAGGGCAATGTGATGGAGTAGGGAGTGAGGTCTACCCCAGATGTGATTATCAACTTGAACACATCTGGAACCCATTTAAATGTAGGGACCAGAGAGACAGCCTTAGGGTGAGGGGCAAGCTGAGCTGTTGTNAAGAAAACAATTCCAGAGAGTGGTAGATGCAGTGAGGACCATGAAACAGGGCAATGTGATGGAGTAGGGAGTGAGGTCTACCCCAGATGTGATTATCAACTTGAACACATCTGGAACCCATTTGAATGTAGGGACCAGAGAGACAGCCTTAGGGTGAGGGGCAAGCTGAGCTGTTGTGTTTGGCTGCAAGCAAAAATGAAAGTAAAGAGCTCCAGACCCATGTGATGAGTTATTACAGGGACCCCAAGCACAGTGTGAGCATCTGTGATGCACTCCTTGATTCCTCATGCTGAAGAGGAGTAGACTGTAACCAAATGAGCTTGTGTAATGGAGATGCGAGCTGGATGGCCAGGCCGGGCCAGGGCTGAGTTTATGAACAGCAGCATGAATATCTTCCCTTTAAGATCAGAGGCTCCCTGGACTGAGGGTGATGCCTGGGGGTAGTTATATTCCCAGCCCTAGCACAGTG
Source organism: Oreotragus oreotragus (assembly GCA_006410675.1). Lineage (NCBI taxonomy): Eukaryota > Metazoa > Chordata > Mammalia > Artiodactyla > Bovidae > Oreotragus > Oreotragus oreotragus. Next base: position 134,054 of record SJYX01011659.1, read on the forward strand.
CTTGGCCCACAGGGTGGATCCTCTATAAGTATTGGTTGATGACTCAAGGAATCCCTCAGCTGAAGGGGAGGGAGTGGCTACTGCAGAACCAGGGAGCCTTAGCATTCTGCCAGATTTCTTCACACTTGGGAGCAATACTTGCCTCCCTCCATAAAACAAGTCCCAGAGACTCCCAGGTGGGACTGGCCAATTGACTGCAATTTTGTCTCCTTGATTTCAGCACTTGCTGTCCCCGGGGGAAACTTGCTTTTAATTCTCCTGCCAAGTATGGTCCCAAGTTATTTCCTTAAGTTTGTAACTTTGACAGAGCTGGGAATTCGCAGGCCTGAGGATTCCTGAAGATGCATTGCATGCTGAGAGAATATAAAGAGAATTCAATAGAACAAGTTGTTAGGTTTATGCTGCATAGTTTTCTTATCTTCCCATCCTTGCTGGTTCTGGTGCCACGTATGATGCAGGAAGGTACTCAGTTCCAATCCAGAAAGATGCTCATAGTTTCACAGATGACATGACCCAGGTCTAGGCCCAGTTCCCCAAACAGAGATGGCAAAATCTTACTTCCTTTCCACACTAGTACATGCCATTAAAACAGCATTGCTGGATCTAGCAAGTAAAATATATATGTCCAGTTAAATTTGAATTTCAGAGAAATAACAGAATTTTTTAGTTTGTTTCAAATATTGCCTCAGTCATCCTTACAATACTTACACTAAAAATTATTTTTGTGGTTCATGGGAAATTCAGATTTGACTGGCAGATCCTATTTTGTCTGGCAACCCTACTTAAGACCAAGAAGGAGATTTTAACTCTGTCACCTGCCTAAGATTTTTCCATCAGATCCTTATTTTGGATTCCAACCTGAGGTCTCCACACCACCCTCAGGGTTGAGTGGTATTTTTATAACTGTCCCAGTGAGTTCATCCTTTATCTGAGACCCTCTGCTGCAAGTGCTCTATCGCTTAATTGTGTCCGACTCTTTGAGACCCCATGGACTGTATGTAGCCCATCAGGCTCCTCTGTCTATGGGGTTTTCCAGGCAAGAATACTAGGGTGGGTTGCCATTTCCTCCTCCAGGGGATCTTCTTGACCCAGGAATCAAACCAATGTCTCCTGCATCTCCTGCTCTGAGGGTAGATTCTACACCATTGAGCCACCTGGGAAGCCCCAATATTGTGATTCTGCCCAAACAGTCACGGACCTCTGTGTGTATAGAATTGGCATCTGAGACCCTACCTAATTCCAATTCTACACATGCAGGGCTTCTTTTCTGTCTGAACAGAATCACAATATCTGAACATACAAGGTGTGTCTCATCCACAAAACAGAAAGTACACATTCTGCCACAGGTTTTGTCCATCAGCAGAGAACTTTGTAATTTTCACTGGCTTAGTAAACTCAATTTCCCCATGACCATGTCCTCAAAAATCCCAAGGACAGTAAAGTTTCCTGGACAGTTGGTAGATATGCAGATAAAAGAAGGCTTCCATGTCTCATACTTATCAGAGGATTAAATAGTCAGCCAACCATATGACATGCCTAGAAGCTATTTTCAGCTCTGTTTTAACCTGTTGAACTCTGGAGAGCAGCTTCTGTATTTTTATCTCATGTTATGCTTCCTTTGAGGCAACAAGTATAGGGCAGTGAGGTAGAAAAAAAAAAAAGAAAAGAAAAGAATAACTAACAGCTTTCAAGAAAACAATCTAAAATAAGCACCTGTGTAGTGATCATAAAAATATACAGATTTCCTTTCCTTCTACTGGTAATGTCAAAGCCCACACAATTTGTGATGTGTTTGCATGTGATGCTCATCTAGCCACATGCTTCTTTTCCACTTAACCTTTTAGGTCAGATCTGTTCGGTTTTCTCCCTTCCCCACCACATGATCAGGGCAGGATTTGTTGCTTTCGTATGTTAGAAGCCAATGATAATTCTGTTTGCCCTTAATTCAAATACAAAGGGTAATGACCGTAGGTGCCATAACAAAATATGTTCAAAGATTAGCTGGAATTCCTGGTCCTGGTACATTTACCAAGTTTAGCTTGCTAGGCAATGTCTAAAAGCACCCCTAGTCACTTTGCTCAATAAGCATGAGATGGTGAGCTCTTCAATTGACTGACAGATCAGTGGACCTGGCTTTACTCACGGCTGTCATCTACTTAGGCTACCGTAACAAATCACCACAGTCTGAGTGGCTTACGTAACAGAAATTTGTTTTCCCAGAGTTCAGGGAGACTGGAAGTCCAAGGTCAAGATGGTGGCAGATTGAGTTTCTACTGAGGTCTTCCTGCTTGGTGAGCAGATGGCCACCCGCCTTCTTTCTCTGTCCTCATCTGGCCTTTCCTGTGCGTGAGCCCCTGGTGTCTCCTTGCATGTCCAAATTTCTTCTTCTTATGAAGACATCAGTCAGATTGGATTAGCACACACCCTAATGGCCTCATTTTAACCTAATTCTCTCTCTCAGATGGGTCAGTTGGTAAAGAATCTGCCTGCAATGCAGGAGATGCAGGAGACGAAGGTTCGATCCCTGGGTTGGGAAGATCCCCTGGAGGAGGAAATGGCAACCTACTCCAATATTCTTGCCTGAAAAACCCCACGGACAGAGGAGCATGATGGGCTACAGTCCAAAGTGTTACAAAGAGTTGGACCTGACTAAGTATGCAGGCATTTTGAGGGTGCCTCTTTATAAGCTCTCCCTCTAAATACAGTGCCAGGGGTGGGCGTGAGGTTAGGACTTCAATATATGAATTTTGGGGAGACATAGTCCAGCGCATAACAACCACTGTGTGTGTCCAGTAACTAATTTAGCACCTGACACATGGTAGCAATAAATGTTTGTAGAATTAATGAGAGAACTTTGAGAACGTCATTGGTGAGGCATGTCACTTAAAGTTTCTTGCATGGGTTAGTCCAGAGCATTCGATTTTTAAGCTTCTTCTCTACCTACACATTTTTCTGGTCACTGATTGTGTGTAACAGAAAGTAATCTGACCCATATGAGGTTTGTAACAACCCAATTCCATAGAGATGAGGCTGCCCGGAAGCACATCTCTCCCACCGCAGGCACTTCCATGTTACATCTGACTGCTCCCCATCAGGCTCACGATGGTGGCCGGTGTAACGGGGTTCCCCAGCTGTCACTCCCCAGCCCTCTTCTCAGCAGATGCTTGACCTCACCCTGTGGAGGCATGCATCTCCTGCTTCTATTATTTTCTTCAAACTGGGAAGGAAAAAAAATAACCCACCAAAGACCTGCTACTTCTCAGGGGAGAGTGGGCTTCTCAACAACATATCCATTGTCTGATCTGAGCTTTGCTCTACTAGTCTTTCGGGGAAAGGAAAAAAAAAGAGCCCCAAAACTTTGATCCCTGGGGAGGTGAAGCGGAAGTTGATCTTCACCATTAAATTTTTTTATAGATAGCAAAGTCCATGCTTCCACCTGCATCCAAAGCAGAGGCAGCTGGCAGAACAAAGCAGCAGAGAAAAATAGCTGACCAGAATCTCTTAAATTGCCCATGTACAGGTGCAGCTTGTTTTTCATCTTGGTGGCAGTCACTAGTGATTGACAATGTTTTACCCAAAGGACTTAACCCTTTTTCTCCTAAGTGAACCAGTCAAGTCTCATGGTTTAGGAAACAATTCCTACCCCTCTGTCTGTTGTAAAGAAAGGCAACACAAATGGATGGGAATAGTACTTCGAACCAATGTTAAGAAACAAAGAACAGAACACTTTCAGACAGAAGTTTTGAAAAATTATCCTTGGGTATTTCCAGCTTTGATGCTAAGGCTGAGAGATATTCCTTTTGTATTGATAGACCCTCAGAGACGGTGCCTGATGGATGCGCCTCTAGAATGAAGGTGACATTGTGTGTTGAATTCTCTAGGTGTTCAGTAAGTCTTAGAGTACCTGACCTAGAAAACCAATTCCTGTTTGCCCTCAGGTTTTTTCCATCACCATCAAACAAGTTATTTTAGAGGCTATGCAGCAGAGAGAAGAGACACTGTCACGCAGCCCAGCTTTAAAATTTCCAAAGATGGTGAACGGGGCTGCCTGGCCTCATCGGCTCTGTGCTGGTGTGTCTGTTTCCCCCACAACAACTACCAGTGTACCTCACATGGAGTTACTTTTCATACTTGTGCACAACGACATTAGTCACTTGGGGAGTCCCCCTGGAGGGGTTGAATTTGTGTAGAGTCCAGACAGACAGCCATCTGCATGGTGTTCTCTCCAGCAGTCTCTGGAACTTGCATGGTGGATGGATTGAGGGGTTGTGTGGGGACGAGGGCAATCTTTAACAAACAAAAGAGCAAACATTGGGAAGGCTGCATGAAGAACCTCCACAAGATGTTCTGAGCATGTGGAAAGAGGCCAAGTGCAAAAGAGGAATTTCCTCCTAAACATCAAGCCCGCCTAGTGAGAAGGGAAGTTTGTTACTACTGATTACAAGTTAGCCCTTGAGGAGAAGGCCCCAGAGCCCACAAGTGGACACTTCTGGATCTTCAGCTGGGTCCTGAGCCAAGGGAAAACAACTGTTAAAGAAGTGATGCTATTACAGATCAGATAGCTTCATTTTCTGATAAGTATATTTTAATTCACCTTCTCTTAGCATGAGAAACCTCACTGATGAGTATTCTTGATCAATTAAATGCCCAAAATACACCATAACATGAGCACAGAGCATGACCTCAATAACTCTCATAGCCATGGAGAAATGGTTTGACTTCTGAATGGAAAAAATGACATGCAGACAACTCTGACACTTCCTTTGAGAGTCTTTGTAAATTTCCAACTATTACACATGCCCAAAAAGCTTCCCACTCTGTGTCTTTGGTCTTGACATGCCTTTGAAAAGAGTGCATGCTAAGTTGAGGGCATTTGTCCAGATGTTCAGGTCTTCACACTCAAACTAGTTAATCTGGAAGTAAAATAAGCAAAGAAACCCTGTGACCTGGAAACCAATCTATCTCACTCATAAATCAAACCTTTTGTATAAGTCTGGATATATCCGTGTGGCCAAAAACTAGTGAGTTTAAACTTTTTGAATCTTCATTAATTATTTTGATCTTAGATGTGGATAACAGCTCCTAGTTAGTGATTGTGCATGAAATAAAATCCCAAGATTATGCAGAAATTATAGCCTCAGTGGCATGGTGATAACCTAATGAGGCAAAAGCTTGGATGCATGTCAACTTCATCAGACCAATAGGTGCTGTTGAGCAGACAGGGACACTGTAGGAAGTGATGCCTTGGAAATAGCACGGTCTAGAATCAGGCGGCCTTACTCCTCTTCATCTGAGTTTATAGCGGGCATATGGAACACGTTTCTGTTCAAGCTGGTGCACAAAAACGTTTACGTCAGCAGTGAGAATCAACACTAAATTCTCCTTCAACATTTACTCCCTTCCTTTGGACTTATGTCACCATTACAATCTGGAAGCAGAGAACACTTGGGCCCAGAGTGATCCACGGGGCAGCCGAGCACCGGTGAGTCTTTTCTCTCTAGACATTCATTCCATGAGGGAGAAACTCTTCCTAATCACCACACAGATTCTAGCAGATTTACACACAAGGGGTTGTACAGAATGCCCTAGACTTTGGAATATTCTTGGCCTTGGGAAAAAAAAAAAATTTTTTTTTTTTTAAGTTTGTAAAGTAATTACCATTATTTACAGTACTGAGGGCAAAGCCCCACCCTGGGCTTGAGGCCAGGGGATCTCAGACTAGAGTGTATTGAGGTGAGCCAACTCCAAGACAAAAGCACAATTATGCTCACATAAAGACCAACACTGGTGGCAGTGGGTGAAGGAAACACCCACGTAAGGGGGAGGTGTGTGCAGGGAGGGGCTTGCTTTGAAGCTTTGCATAAATCTTGTAAATTTTTTTCCCATGTAGTCCTGAGAATGAAGATTCTGCAGAGGTTGCCATCCTGGGTCTCTTGTTAACCTGTGCCATAAGGAAATAGACTTCTTTCTTACTCGATTTGCCAATTTTAAAAACTGAACTCTAAATAAAAGCATTTTGGTAGAATGAAGAAAACGGGAAATGTTGTGTAAGGTGTTCTGAAGCTTTCTTCATTTCTTGGCAGAAAGGAACTAAAGCCAAACACAAAAAGAGGTCTTTATGTTTCAAGCCCACTTCACTTGACTCTCCTTTCTGATTCACATCCACTTGTCCACTTAGGAAAGTGGTTAGGCCATGGGGTTAGAAAGAGTGTTGCTGCAGTCCCTCTGGTTCTCCAGTCAGAAAATAATTAGCTAATCCCGAAATACACACATTACCTTTTTGACAACCACCCCATATCTTTTTATTCTTGCTAGGATGAAGGCCAGATGATTATTCATGCTGATACTATAAGATCAGCGACAAGAAAAACTTGTAATGACAATGTAGACATGTCTCAAGAATCCACAGGCACTGCAAGGGGAAAGAGAGGAGTGACAGGGAGATTGGGGCCCACCGAGCACCCCAGCCTGGCCTGGAATGAGCGAGTGCACGGGTTCCCAGAGAGCAGCCTCTCTCGCAGTAGGTGTACTGCCAGGCTCCTCTGTCCATGTAATTCTGCAGGCAAGAATACTGGAGCGGGTTGCCATTCCCTTCTCTAGGGGATCTTCCTGATCCAGGGATTGAACCCAAGATCTCCTGCGTTGCAGGTGGATTCTTCACTGAGCCACCAGGGAAGCCCCTACTGCATACTTCTTCAGGAGAAAAACCATAGGAAGTTGGATTTTCCCCTTCAGTCCAGGAGGAAAATGCTCTTTGAGAAATGGATGTGGACACATGAGGTCCTGGGGCTGTGACCTCAGTGAAGTGCAGGCTGAAGACAGTTTGTAGCATCAGCCTGTCTCTCACCACTGCACACGCTAGAGGCCGACGCCTGATAGAACTCGAGCCACCAGTCCTGCACACCCAGTTCTTGCCTGCCTGGCAGCCAAGAGGAAAGGGGAATTACAGACAGGCTGGACTTGAAACACTGCTATGGCCCCACCTGAGTTTCAGGTGCCCCAGGGAGTCCTTTCAACCACCTGGAATTGAGGCTGTTTCAAGGTACAGATGCAACCTGTGTTTGTCTTGCTTTTGTTTGCACCTGAATACAAGTACCAGCTGGAAGCCAGAAGGTGTGGGGCATTGCAAACAATTTTAACTTAAATAAAGAACTGAAGAGTTTAAAAGACAGGATACATGTAGAGGCGAGGGAGTGAGAGGGGGAAAAAGAGGGGAAANAACCCACCAAAGACCTGCTACTTCTCAGGGGAGAGTGGGCTTCTCAACAACATATCCATTGTCTGATCTGAGCTTTGCTCTACTAGTCTTTCGGGGAAAGGAAAAAAAAAGAGCCCCAAAACTTTGATCCCTGGGGAGGTGAAGCGGAAGTTGATCTTCACCATTAAATTTTTTTATAGATAGCAAAGTCCATGCTTCCACCTGCATCCAAAGCAGAGGCAGCTGGCAGAACAAAGCAGCAGAGAAAAATAGCTGACCAGAATCTCTTAAATTGCCCATGTACAGGTGCAGCTTGTTTTTCATCTTGGTGGCAGTCACTAGTGATTGACAATGTTTTACCCAAAGGACTTAACCCTTTTTCTCCTAAGTGAACCAGTCAAGTCTCATGGTTTAGGAAACAATTCCTACCCCTCTGTCTGTTGTAAAGAAAGGCAACACAAATGGATGGGAATAGTACTTCGAACCAATGTTAAGAAACAAAGAACAGAACACTTTCAGACAGAAGTTTTGAAAAATTATCCTTGGGTATTTCCAGCTTTGATGCTAAGGCTGAGAGATATTCCTTTTGTATTGATAGACCCTCAGAGACGGTGCCTGATGGATGCGCCTCTAGAATGAAGGTGACATTGTGTGTTGAATTCTCTAGGTGTTCAGTAAGTCTTAGAGTACCTGACCTAGAAAACCAATTCCTGTTTGCCCTCAGGTTTTTTCCATCACCATCAAACAAGTTATTTTAGAGGCTATGCAGCAGAGAGAAGAGACACTGTCACGCAGCCCAGCTTTAAAATTTCCAAAGATGGTGAACGGGGCTGCCTGGCCTCATCGGCTCTGTGCTGGTGTGTCTGTTTCCCCCACAACAACTACCAGTGTACCTCACATGGAGTTACTTTTCATACTTGTGCACAACGACATTAGTCACTTGGGGAGTCCCCCTGGAGGGGCTGAATTTGTGTAGAGTCCAGACAGACAGCCATCTGCATGGTGTTCTCTCCAGCAGTCTCTGGAACTTGCATGGTGGATGGATTGAGGGGTTGTGTGGGGACGAGGGCAATCTTTAACAAACAAAAGAGCAAACATTGGGAAGGCTGCATGAAGAACCTCCACAAGATGTTCTGAGCATGTGGAAAGAGGCCAAGTGCAAAAGAGGAATTTCCTCCTAAACATCAAGCCCGCCTAGTGAGAAGGGAAGTTTGTTACTACTGATTACAAGTTAGCCCTTGAGGAGAAGGCCCCAGAGCCCACAAGTGGACACTTCTGGATCTTCAGCTGGGTCCTGAGCCAAGGGAAAACAACTGTTAAAGAAGTGATGCTATTACAGATCAGATAGCTTCATTTTCTGATAAGTATATTTTAATTCACCTTCTCTTAGCATGAGAAACCTCACTGATGAGTATTCTTGATCAATTAAATGCCCAAAATACACCATAACATGAGCACAGAGCATGACCTCAATAACTCTCATAGCCATGGAGAAATGGTTTGACTTCTGAATGGAAAAAATGACATGCAGACAACTCTGACACTTCCTTTGAGAGTCTTTGTAAATTTCCAACTATTACACATGCCCAAAAAGCTTCCCACTCTGTGTCTTTGGTCTTGACATGCCTTTGAAAAGAGTGCATGCTAAGTTGAGGGCATTTGTCCAGATGTTCAGGTCTTCACACTCAAACTAGTTAATCTGGAAGTAAAATAAGCAAAGAAACCCTGTGACCTGGAAACCAATCTATCTCACTCATAAATCAAACCTTTTGTATAAGTCTGGATATATCCGTGTGGCCAAAAACTAGTGAGTTTAAACTTTTTGAATCTTCATTAATTATTTTGATCTTAGATGTGGATAACAGCTCCTAGTTAGTGATTGTGCATGAAATAAAATCCCAAGATTATGCAGAAATTATAGCCTCAGTGGCATGGTGATAACCTAATGAGGCAAAAGCTTGGATGCATGTCAACTTCATCAGACCAATAGGTGCTGTTGAGCAGACAGGGACACTGTAGGAAGTGATGCCTTGGAAATAGCACGGTCTAGAATCAGGCGGCCTTACTCCTCTTCATCTGAGTTTATAGCGGGCATATGGAACACGTTTCTGTTCAAGCTGGTGCACAAAAACGTTTACGTCAGCAGTGAGAATCAACACTAAATTCTCCTTCAACATTTACTCCCTTCCTTTGGACTTATGTCACCATTACAATCTGGAAGCAGAGAACACTTGGGCCCAGAGTGATCCACGGGGCAGCCGAGCACCGGTGAGTCTTTTCTCTCTAGACATTCATTCCATGAGGGAGAAACTCTTCCTAATCACCACACAGATTCTAGCAGATTTACACACAAGGGGTTGTACAGAATGCCCTAGACTTTGGAATATTCTTGGCCTTGGGAAAAAAAAAAAATTTTTTTTTTTTTAAGTTTGTAAAGTAATTACCATTATTTACAGTACTGAGGGCAAAGCCCCACCCTGGGCTTGAGGCCAGGGGATCTCAGACTAGAGTGTATTGAGGTGAGCCAACTCCAAGACAAAAGCACAATTATGCTCACATAAAGACCAACACTGGTGGCAGTGGGTGAAGGAAACACCCACGTAAGGGGGAGGTGTGTGCAGGGAGGGGCTTGCTTTGAAGTTTTGCATAAATCTTGTAAATTTTTTTCCCCTGTAGTCCTGAGAATGAAGATTCTGCAGAGGTTGCCATCCTGGGTCTCTTGTTAACCTGTGCCATAAGGAAATAGACTTCTTTCTTACTCGATTTGCCAATTTTAAAAACTGAACTCTAAATAAAAGCATTTTGGTAGAATGAAGAAAACGGGAAATGTTGTGTAAGGTGTTCTGAAGCTTTCTTCATTTCTTGGCAGAAAGGAACTAAAGCCAAACACAAAAAGAGGTCTTTATGTTTCAAGCCCACTTCACTTGACTCTCCTTTCTGATTCACATCCACTTGTCCACTTAGGAAAGTGGTTAGGCCATGGGGTTAGAAATAGTGTTGCTGCAGTCCATCTGGTTCTCCAGTCAGAAAATAATTAGCTAATCCCGAAATACACACATTACCTTTTTGACAACCACCCCATATCTTTTTATTCTTGCTAGGATGAAGGCCAGATGATTATTCATGCTGATACTATAAGATCAGCGACAAGAAAAACTTGTAATGACAATGTAGACATGTCTCAAGAATCCACAGGCACTGCAAGGGGAAAGAGAGGAGTGACAGGGAGATTGGGGCCCACCGAGCACCCCAGCCTGGCCTGGAATGAGCGAGCGCACGGGTTCCCAGAGAGCAGCCTCTCTCGCAGTAGGTGTACTGCCAGGCTCCTCTGTCCATGTAATTCTGCAGGCAAGAATACTGGAGCGGGTTGCCATTCCCTTCTCTAGGGGATCTTCCTGATCCAGGGATTGAACCCAAGATCTCCTGCGTTGCAGGTGGATTCTTCACTGAGCCACCAGGGAAGCCCCTACTGCATACTTCTTCAGGAGAAAAACCATAGGAAGTTGGATTTTCCCCTTCAGTCCAGGAGGAAAATGCTCTTTGAGAAATGGATGTGGACACATGAGGTCCTGGGGCTGTGACCTCAGTGAAGTGCAGGCTGAAGACAGTTTGTAGCATCAGCCTGTCTCTCACCACTGCACACGCTAGAGGCCGACGCCTGATAGAACTCGAGCCACCAGTCCTGCACACCCAGTTCTTGCCTGCCTGGCAGCCAAGAGGAAAGGGGAATTACAGACAGGCTGGACTTGAAACACTGCTATGGCCCCACCTGAGTTTCAGGTGCCCCAGGGAGTCCTTTCAACCACCTGGAATTGAGGCTGTTTCAAGGTACAGATGCAACCTGTGTTTGTCTTGCTTTTGTTTGCACCTGAATACAAGTACCAGCTGGAAGCCAGAAGGTGTGGGGCATTGCAAACAATTTTAACTTAAATAAAGAACTGAAGAGTTTAAAAGACAGGATACATGTAGAGGCGAGGGAGTGAGAGGGGGAAAAAGAGGGGAAGGAAAATAGATTTATTAGAGGAAATAGAAAAATACACAGAAATTTGGGTAGGTGTGATACTTGATATGTATTTTCCATGATCTGTTAATATGCCTACCTACATTTCACCCCCAACTTAATGATATACAGAAAATAAGCCTTTGGTCCTGTGATCCACCTTGTTGAGTATTGAATGTGCCTATTATGCACCAAGTACTAAACACTGGGAATAAATGATGAAAAGATATTGTCATCCTATCATCAGATGGCAAGTTGTCACTTATGAGACAGCTGCCATGATGATGTGCATGGGCCACGATGACATAAAGGGCCAGCTATTTCCCCCTTAGAATGGTGAAGGGAGACTAAAGAGGAAACGCAAGAGAGAACACCTTACACAAACCTCCTCTTCACCCCAAAAGCTACACCAAGAGACAAAAATGTGGAATGCACTGGTGATGGTCTTTTCCTATTCACTCCTTTTGGACTAGGGTAACATCTCTGCTGCTTCCACATCTTAGCTAAACGGTGCTGCCATGAACATAAACACTGGAAAGAAAACCTTTGTCTTAAATGCTACAGGTTGATGTGAATATTTCCAAGGCAACATGCAACTTGAGATTTCTTTTTTTAGATTTAAAATGATGTTTATTTTATATCAGAGTATAGCTGACTTACAATGTTGTGTTAGTTTCAGCAACGTGATTCAGTTATACATACATATATGTGTGTGTGTATATATATATATATATATATATATATATATATATATATATATGTCTCCACTCTCTTTTGAATTCTTTCCCCCATATAGATTATTTCAGAATATTGAGAAGGGCTCCTTGTGCTATACAGTAGGTCCTGTTGGTTATCTATTTTATATATGTTGTTGTTTAGCCACTAAGTTGTGTCCAACTCTGTGACACATAGTAGGGCTATAACCCCAAACTCCTAATTTACCCCTCCCTTCCATTTTTCCCCTTTCGTAACCCTAAGTTTGTTTTCTATATCTGTGAGTCTGTTTCTGTTCTGCAAATAAAGTTATTTGTATCATTTTTTTACATTCCACATGTAAGTGATGGCATATGATATTTGTCTTTCTCTGTCTGATTTACTTCACTTAGTATAATCTCAGGTCCATCTGTCTTGCTGCAAATGGCATTATTTCATTCTTTTCTACGGTTGAGTAGTATTCCATTGTATATATGTACCACATCTTCTTGATTCATGCATCTGTCAATGGACATTTAGGTTGCTTCCATGTCTTAGCTATAGTAAATACTGCTTCTGTGAACATTAGGGTGCATTAGATTAATTTTTTATCAGCCTATTTTTTTAAAGATTTTTCTGCAAAAGGCAGTAGAAATTTGGAAAATATTATGCTGCTTAACTTTTTCATTTTTTAAATAACAGAGTGTCACTTTTCATCAACTGTGAGGGGGGAAAGCATTCTAAAAAGAAGCCATTTCATTTTAAAATAAAATACAATCTGTAGTTTGGCAAACTCAAGGGCAGTAGTATAATAATTAAGAGGGAAACTTTGGATTCAGACAAACCAGAGATCTAAAATCTGACATCCCAATTTATAAGCTGTGTGATCTCTGACACATAGTGTTACTTTTTCTGAACTTGAGTTTTTGTTTTTATTAAAAAAGATTTTTTTTTGGCTATGCTGCATGGCATGTGAGATCTTAGTTTTCTGGCAAGGAACTGAATCCACACACCCTTGCATTGGAAGTGCAGAGTCTTTTTTTTTTTTTTTTAATGGGAGTAATAATAATCATACCTAATTTGTAAGCTTATTTTAAAAATTAAATGAGATAATTATGTATATAACATCCCAGACAAGGAGCCTAGTAGCTAGCCAGTGCTCAGCAAATGGTGGCTATTATTAAAATTAGTCTATTCATGAATAATTCTAGTAATAAATACTTTTCCTTTCCCTGTTAAATTATGACTCTACACAGGACAAAGTGAATTGGAATAATGATAATTTTTTGTGTGGGTACATTTAATGGCTAAGCCTACTAAAAAGGTTAAATAAGTTTTGAGTGGAATGATCTGATAGTGCTGAAGAATGATTTATTTAAGAGGATAAATGTCAAAATCACATTTCCCTGGCTGTGCAGTTAGCATGAGTGTCACAGTGGGGTTACCCACAATGGCTTGTATTCTCAAGGAGCTGACCAGACTAATGTTCATATTCAGAAGTAGCTCCACTAATCCTAAGGAGAAATGGAAGATCCAAACTTGAAAGCACATCAGGAGTAAAAGGTAAGGATGTTCAATAACATCTCTAACATCAATCATTTAGAAATCTGAAAGCAAATTGTCATGACCATCAGCAGACCTGAATTCACTGAACCCAAGCCAAGAACTGTCGAGCCCATCCATCTACCCCAGGCAGCCAGGTCTGTGTGTGATTCCTACACCTCTGCCTTGGGGCACTGGGGGGCTCCTGGAATTTTCTAATGTAAACACGGCTGGGCTGGATATTGGTCTTACTTGTTGAACAAAGAGTTGTTTGAAACTTTTAGATATGCTTTAGATGATAAAAATAATTTTTTTTTTTTTTTTAATGGGAGTAATAATAATCATATCTAATTTGTAAGCTTATTTTAAAAATTAAATGAGATAATTATGTATATAACATCCCAGACAAGGAGCCTAGTAGCTAGCCAGTGCTCAGCAAATGGTGGCTATTATTAAAATTAGTCTATTCATGAATAATTCTAGTAATAAATACTTTTCCTTTCCCTGTTAAATTATGACTCTACACAGGACAAAGTGAATTGGAATAATGATAATTTTTTGTGTGGGTACATTTAATGGCTAAGCCTACTAAAAAGGTTAAATAAGTTTTGAGTGGAATGATCTGATAGTGCTGAAGAATGATTTATTTAAGAGGATAAATGTCAAAATCACATTTCCCTGGCTGTGCAGTTAGCATGAGTGTCACAGTGGGGTTACCCACAATGGCTTGTATTCTCAAGGAGCTGACCAGACTAATGTTCATATTCAGAAGTAGCTCCACTAATCCTAAGGAGAAATGGAAGATCCAAACTTGAAAGCACATCAGGAGTAAAAGGTAAGGATGTTCAATAACATCTCTAACATCAATCATTTAGAAATCTGAAAGCAAATTGTCATGACCATCAGCAGACCTGAATTCACTGAACCCAAGCCAAGAACTGTCGAGCCCATCCATCTACCCCAGGCAGCCAGGTCTGTGTGTGATTCCTACACCTCTGCCTTGGGGCACTGGGGGGCTCCTGGAATTTTCTAATGTAAACACGGCTGGGCTGGATATTGGTCTTACTTGTTGAACAAAGAGTTGTTTGAAACTTTTAGATATGCTTTAGATGATAAAAATACAGGGAATGAAAATGTCTAGATTCACTTCCTGGCATAAACATACATAACATGAAGCAGTGAATTCATAAAATTAATGCTTAGACTCAGGCATAGTGATACCATGGACCTTATCAATCTAGGAAACTTTTCTACAGGAAACTATCAAAATTATAAGAACAGAGTGGTAAAGATATCAGATTCACAGGCAATGGGATTCAGATAGGCCGATTTTAGAAGGCTTTTGGAGGATTTCTGCCCTCCACCCCACCTCAGGTGAATGGGAATGCAAAATATTATGCAAATCAGATTTAATCTTCTGGATAATTTGCCTCAATAAAAAAAGCTAAAGACATGAAAGGGAGACTACATTCACATTTAAAGACTGTGTTTTCATGTAAATAAAGTGTTGCTCAAAGTGCACTGGGGCTTGAGAAGAGGTAGGCAAAGCTACCACCAGAAGGGATCCTCCATCTTGGATTCCGAGTTTCAGCAGCAGACTTGAGATGGTGACCAGTTATGGTTCTAAGGGTTTAATGTTGAATTCAGTGAATGCCACTGCTGATGTCAGGAAGGGAAGATAGAAAAAGGGAGCCAGGAAAAAACAGAAGAAGAAAAAAAAAGGAAGAATATGAGAAAGAGAGGGCTTCCCTAAAGGTTCAGCGGTAAAGAATTCGCTTGCAGTACAGGAGACACAAGAGACACATGCTGGATCCCTGGGTCAGGAAGATCCCTTGGAGGAGGAAATGGCAACCCACTCCAGTATTCTTGCCTGGAAAATCTCATGGACCGAAGAGCCTGGTGGGTTGCAAAAGAGTTGGACACGACTAGTGACTGAGCGCACACTCAGCGAGAAAGAGAAAAGAAAAAAGAGAAAAGATAAAGACAGCTGTGACTGTGGAAGAATGACTAGTGAAGTGTTAGTTGCTCTTGTGACCCCATGGAGGTAGCCTGCCAGTCTCCTCTGTTCATGGGATCTTCCAGACAAGAATACTGGAGAGGGTTGCCATTTCTTTCTCCAGGGGATCTTCCCGACCCAAGGATCAAACCTGGGTCTCCCACATTGCAGGCAGACTCTTTACTACCTGGGCTACCTTCTTAGATTCCTTCCTGAAATGCCGAGTCTTATTGGGCATTTAAGACCTTTAAAAAGATTAAATTCTACTTGAGAATATCCTGTGATATTGAGCACAAGCACAGATTCATAAGAATATATATGTACAAAACAACTGTATATATATATGTTAAATACATACATAAAACCACTATCAATCAGTTCAGTTCAGTTCAATCGCTCAGTATGGGGTGAATGAATTTCATTTGAGTTTGCTATGATATCAGAGAGCACAGGACTGAATTTATAGGAGTAATTCTTAAACATACAGGAAAAGGTGGGGTCCTCCCCCTGGATTCTGTGACCCTGGACAAGTATGTGAAAGAACAGTCTTTCTTTTTATGTTCTGATCTCTCTCTCTTCCATTTCCAGAGCTCTACATAGAAGAGCTCTGAAGGGAGTTTTTTTTTATGGAAAGGACAGTGGAAGGATACGGAAGCATTCCTGCATGGTCTCTTGTTCATTTTCCCCTTCCGGTTATTCAGTTTGGGGTTGTATGGTTGCTCTTCTCTAAACTTGGCCCAGGGAACAGACTTCTCAGGTCCTCTGAATAGGGTATGTTTTCAGTAGCAAGGATAAAGGGAAAGACAATCAGTGAAGATACAAATGCCACCGTGTTTACAGGGAGCCTTTGGCAGCTGGGCTGGAACCACGGCCCCTTGCCTGCTCGAGAGGTGAGAACACTTCTCCACCAAGCGAGACACATCCTACTCATTATCACCTGGAACTTTTCCCTTCTCATGAAAACTTCCAGATTCAAGGTTCCCAGACTTCCTTGGGTTCTCTTGTTTGTAGTCTGAAAAACTCTGACCTTCCAAAGGAAATGGGCAGGACTGTGGACACTGATACACTGTTGATTTTGGTTTTTTAGGTGCAAAATCTCCACTCCCTCAAAAGAAGGACCCTTGTTTGCTAAGGATCCATCCTTAACCAATCACTTAACACCTGTATCAAATTATACACATCAAGTAGAGAGGAAATTCTTTCACACCAATATGAACAAAGAATTTATTGTTATACAGGAAAATCTATTTTGGAAAAAAAATTACTTTTCTTGGAAAAGAAAATTTTTTTTCTTTCTCTAGGTTCGAGCAGGGATAATTTCTGTATTTATTTGTGCTCTAAGTTTGCAAAATGGCAAGAGTGTGGCTATCAGAAGAGGATGACACACACATGGAGTTCTTGTGAGTCTTGTTTATAGGCAGAGAAGGAGTTCGAGACAGAACTGACCTCAAATCTCCCAGGAGAGAATCCTGTCATATCTACTCCAGACATGCATGCCAAGGGTGACCTGACTGTATAATTCCCCTGCCCAGGGCTGTGTCTTCAGAAAAAGAGCATACAACTCAGAGAACAGGCCAATCTCTCAGCTCAGGATCTCTTCTATATTCTAGATCTTCTATACCTGTGGCAGATTCATGTCAATGTATGCCAAAACTAATAGAGTACTGTAAAGTAAAATAAAGTAAAATGGAAGCTCTAAAAAAAAAATAAATTAAATTAAATTAAATTAAAAAGTGACAAGTCTGTCCTTGGCCACAGGACACTCTATCTACATTCATGTTTGAAAGAAGAAACTACATTCACTTCATGGAACTGTAGGACTTGCAGCAACTATAGTCTAACAGTCTGTCGCAAGTGTATTGGATGTTTCAGTTTGCCAGACCTGTCATGAGAAATTAATTACAGGATGTTGCAGAAATGGCAAAGCTCCAGCAGCATCTTGCATAGTTTAATATAGCCCCATTTCCCCATTTCAATGTATTTGTGGTTAGATAAATCCTCAGAAATTTACAGCTGCTATAGACTAGTTTATTATGTACTCTGCCTGCACACATGATAAGTATAATAAGAATTTGATGTTCTTAAAGTACATAGATTTCACTGACATTTCTTTACCACTATGGAAATATTTAGTTGCTAAAAGTAGCATCTGCAGAAACTTCTGAACATTAACTTCTGTAAAACAGGCAGAGATGGTTAAAAACATCACAGTGCTTAGCCACCTCCCATTTGTTTGAAACTGAAGAACTGCATCTCGGTAAAAAGTTGTGTGGAGTGTTTCTATAAAATGGTCCCAGGAACAAATAGAAAAAAAAATTAATTATTGATTCTCAGTTGAAAACACTGAACAACTGAAGTGACCACATTTTTCTCCAGGGAACCTTCTTCCTTTGGTTTCGAGACTGCTTTCTCACAAGCTTTAGTCGTTTGTTTTTAACATGGCAATAATCTATTTTCCTCACCTGCTTACTTTTTCCTCCTTTGACTTTCTTTTTTCCTTAACTCTGATTGTCCCCTCTCAAGTCATCTCATTTCAAGCAACTTTAAAGACTGGCAATGTAGGTGTACTTACATAACTGTTGCATTTAAAAAAATTCCTGTATTTTCCTCTACAAAATTCTTTCACAAGTCTTCACAAGGAACCAAGTGATGATCTAAGAAAAAGTGAACTATCGTGAGTAAAAATCAAACTGTTTAGTACTTTTAGATAGAAAAGACACTGAAGTATATAAAGTTGGACCATTTTGTAATAGAGGGAGAACATGTGTTATATGCATGGTTCTTATATACGTACTTACTTCTGAACCCCCTTTAGACTGAGAGTAGAGAGTAAAATTGTACATTCTTGGCAGCTTTATCCTCCCTGTTCAGAGACCATCAAAATAACCCACCCATAATCAGAATGAATTTGAGGTGTTAGAAGAGCAACTTTCGAAAAGAAGGGGCTCACAACATATGCCTGATGTAGATTTGAAGAGGATCATTAGAAAAAAGCATTCTTTGTGTTTACAAAACAGATGTTTTTATGTTATCCAGTTCCCGCCTTAACTTAAAAGTATTTCCTATTCATTTTAATAACTAGAGCAGAAAGATATGATGAATGCAGTACCTCATTACCAAGTTTGCTTTCCGGGTCTCTGAAGAGAGTAGCTGTCTACTTTTGCCTAGTAGGTCCATTGTTAACCCTAAATGATGCTGACATCCAATTCTCCTGCAGATAATTGGGTCCATCCATAGACTGAGTTTGCCACTCAACAGAGCCTTTTGATTGACGTGACTCTTGATGTTTTTATTTTCTCTTATGTGACTGGGATGGCGCCTTTTCTGTTTTCTTGAATAATATGTTACTGTACATGTATAAGTTTGATTCCATAGAACTGATTTCTTAGAAAACAGTAAGAATTATAGTACAGAGTAAAGATCTTGCAAAACAGTTATGGGATAAAGACATTATCAGGGCTTTTTTTTTTTTTTTTTCCCTTAATTTTACTCAAAGATGGTATTTCACTTTATGTCTGTCTCTTATACACATCTTTCAGCTTCTTNCATAGAACTGATTTCTTAGAAAACAGTAAGAATTATAGTACAGAGTAAAGATCTTGCAAAACAGTTATGGGATAAAGACATTATCAGGTTTTTTTTTTTTTTTTTCCCTTAATTTTACTCAAAGATGGTATTTCACTTTATGTAGGTCACTGCTGCATGAAAGACACAGGAGATGTTTCTAGTCCTTGAGTGTGGTTGTAGGTGTATCAGGTTGCTTCCTTAATCTTTTGTGGGCGCAGACAGACTCTAGGTGTGACTGCCTCACTTTACCCAGCACCTGAGATGGATGGGGCACTTCAAGACCTCCCAGTGGAGTCTGCAAACTTCCATGGACAGTGAGCATTTACTGACCGTGTGCACTTGGACAAGTTACTTAACCTTCAAAGCCCTGGTCTCCTTATCTACAGCATGGAAGATTTTATCTTCCTCCTAGGTTTAAAGTGAAGAGTAAATCAGGTCACATACATGAAGTGCAGATCTGGGAACTCTCTTCTTTAGTTAAGTTCAACAAGGTAGAAATCAGTAAATACAAGCTTTACAAAGTTGGACTGGTGAAAAATGTTCCCATAATTTGCTTAAAGGATATGGACCTCAGGTGGAAATCATTGAAATTATGTGTAAGGTCATGACTTTTTATTATAGTTTCTAGAACTTTCTAACCCTCTGAACAGTATTTGTAATTTAAATATATGACTAAAATAACATGTCATATATAGTTATGAAATGTTAAATTATTTCCCAGATAGTCTTGCTGAACTTCCTAAAGAGAAAAATATCTTTCTTTGATAAAACATTTCTATAACAGAAATAAAATTAAGGTCAAGTATTCATTTTTTTGGGAAAGAAACCTTACACAATGTTTCAAAAGTATGAAGTGTTTGTCATTTAAAAACACTAAGGTGCATTTTAAACATGAATTTGCATTCATATGTATAAAATATTTTATGTTTTAAATCTTTATAAAACTTGCTTTTTATTCTAGCTTTACAAATCCTATTCATTGTATAATTTCGGTACTGAAAAAACTTGAATCTTCAACATATAGTGGAATGAATAATTGGGAAATAAATTTAAAGGACATGATTTATATCTAGAAAAGATAGTGTCAAATTGTTACTTATTTGGAGAAAAGAGACTATAAAATGGGATAAAATTTAGTAATTTTAGAATAAAAATAAAATAAAACTAATTTATAAGACTCTTGAGAGTTCCTTGGACTACAAGGAGATCCAACCAGTCCATTCTAAGGGAGATCAACCCTGCGTGTTCTTTGGAAGGAATGATGCTAAAGCTGAAACTCCAGTACTTTGGCCACCTCATGCGAAGAGTCGACTCATTTAAAAAGATCCTGGTGCTGGGAGGGGTTGGGGGCAGGAGGAAAAAAGCTGAAACTCCAGTACTCTGGCCACCTCATGCAAAGAGTTGAGTCATTGGAAAAGACTCTGATGCTGGGAGGGGTTGGGGGCTGTCACTCATGCGAAGAGTCGACTCATTTAAAAAGATCCTGATGCTGGGAGGGGTTGGGGGCAGGAGGAAAAAAGCTGAAACTCCAGTACTTTGGCCACCTCATGCAAAGAGTTGAGTCACTGGAAAAGACTCTGATGCTGGGAGGGGTTGGGGGCAGGAGGAGAAGGGGACGACCGAGGATGAGATGGCTGGATGGCATCAGTGACTGGATGGACGCGAGTCTGAGTGAACTCCGGGAGTTGGTGACGGACAGGGAGGCCTGGCGTGCTGCGGTTCATGGGGTCGCGGAGAGCCGGACCCGACTGGGCGACTGCGCTGCACTGCACTGCGCAGTACTGTAACTCTTCCAGTGGACTCTTTTCTCGTGCGTGTTTTGTTTTCGGTTGTGCCGGGCTCTCCTTGCCGTGGGGGCTTTTCTCGGCGTGTGGTGAGCAGGGGCTGCTCTCTAGCTGCTCTGTGAGGGCTTTTCATGGCGGCGGCTTCTCTTGCTGGAGAGCCTGGGCTCTGAAGCACGTGGGCTTCAGCAGCTGTGGCTCCCAGGCTCTGGAGAGCAGGCTCAGTAGTTGTGGTGTATGGGCTTAGTTGCTCTGTGGCATGTGGGAATCTTCCCAGATCAGGGATCCCACCCATGTCTCCAGCATTGGCAGGTGTATTTTTTACCACTGAGCCAATAGGGAAGCCCTTCAAATGGATTCTTATGTCTGATTTCTCTGCTTAATTATAATCTAGACGTATTACTTGGAGGGCACTTTTATTATCTCCCCCACCCTACTCTGTCTCACGTTAGCAAGGGTGGTGAAGACGTTTTGTTATGTATTCATGGATAACCCAAGTCTTGTCTTGCCAACAGGACAGAAAAGAAAAGAAATGTGCTTTGAGCAGAAACAACTTTTCCTGGTGTTTGTCATAATTGTTAGTTTGTCTTTAGACATTGCAATATAAAAATAATTCTTTAGTTTTCATATGAACGTTGGGATCAAAGCAAATGTCAGGTCCTCTGACATATTATTTTATTATCATCTTGATTTAGAATCTTTTTGCAACTTGTTGAAATTCTTTGTAATTTGGTTAAAGCCCAAATCAGAGAACCAACACTATCTCAAAACTATGAGCTAAAATTCCAGAGAGCCACCTGTTTTTATTTTTTAATTATCAACTACATTCACAAGACAGAAAAAACAGGCTGGTGCAAGGGTGACTCAGGCTGCCTGGGTCCAGCTGTACCTGAAGCAGAGATATGCATCCAGAACAGGGGAGCTTGGTGCTATCAGAACACACTTCTGGGCTTATTGCCGAGGGCCCAAGCAGTTATCACTGCCACTCATCACTTCACCAGTGAACCCCCTGCCCCAAGTTCTACACAGTGGGGGCACGTTTACCAATTTTCATACTTCTACAACATGTGCAGGGGAAGAGTCAAATATATTTTTACTAGAAGATTCTTCACATTGGGTATACATCTGGGCCAAATTTACACCTCAGTGCCCAACACTGTTTTTCTCACTTCTTATTTTAATGGAATCAGTTGTCTAATTTGGTAAATAAGCTTTCTAATTTTATATTAGTCTTGACCTTCTTGAGGTTAAATATTTATTGACAGACTTACAGTCACACAGTTGAAAAAGAAGAGCCAGGTAAAACACAAAGAGATGAAATTTCCTATTTTATAACCTCACACTTCAAAATACATAGTCAAATATGACACTTACTCTGGAACTAAAGAAATAAATAATCCAATGTAAAAATTTAAAAACAAGTGTTAAGACTAAAATAAATATTAAAACAACTTAAGTCTACAAATCACTTACATGCTTCAACATGAAATGCCTTTTTTAAAAAGTAAAAAAATACTTGGAAAACTGTTTGCAGTCTAGCCAAAAGTCACTTTTAGTTTATGTGTATCAAGTTATACATATGATTCATTCAAAACAAACACATTTGTTACCTTTTAATGCCTTTCTTATTTGGAACATTTATACACAAAATCCTGAAGCTACTTATCTTTATTTTAAATAAAATTAAGTTTCAATAGCATGTATTTCAATTCTGAGCATAACATCACACATATAACCACATTACAGATATAATAATATTAAATGATTACTTAACAAACAAACATTTTAGCAATACCAACACTTTTTCTTCGTATTTGCTGAGTATCAACTATAGTTTTTCTTTATTGATTTTCCAACAATGGTAATGTAATTTTGATGCAATTACTAATAAACACAAGTGCCATTATTTTGATCAACAACAAACAAGATGGTTTATAACAAGCTCAAAAGGCCACATTTATCTTTCCACCCATACCTTGCTTCTGATTTTTCTAGATTCTTTCATAAGGATAAAACGTAGTAGATCCTTTCTTCCTGGCCATCTGAAATTTCTGAACTCTGAAGAGAAATTCCATTTGGTTTAATTTGTCACTTCTTTTCTATATATTTGGTTCTTTTCCTCTTCATTCTTCAACTCTTTCTAGGAGAAAATGACACACGATGTACTACATGAACTTAATGTCTTCTGATTACAATAATCTTGGCATGCCCAGGCAACAGCACAGGTAATAAAACAGTGTGCAACACATACAACCAGAGGACCAAAATACTGATTTGTCTTCTTGAACACACTCCTAGTTTAACTTCATCTTTCAGTACCATCAGCAGTTGCTTAAGGCCTGCTCCAGCACTGATCAGTTAATTTCAGCAAGAAAGAAATACATTTCTCAAATATATACAATAAGCATTGCAAACCCTTGGTAACTTCCAAAATTAAGTGCAGGCAATCAGAGTTTATGAAATTCTTCATTCACTGAAAAACAACTGTCATGGATGCTGCTTCAGGGTTAGTGGCTGGAAAGCACAGAGGCCATTTTATTCAACAGCACTCTTTCATTTAGTTCATGACTATGTCTATTTTTAGAAGTGGGTTAACTATTACAGTTTTTCCAATGAATCCCCAAAATGGCATGTGTCATTTTTGATTGAGCAAGATAGTGATGGTTAACTATATATCTAGATGCAGCTTTGAACTAAAACAAATTATACTATTAATAAAAATCCAGAACCAACAGGCAGATGAAACAAGAAGTTGCTTTTTTAGAGGCCATGTGGTAAGTATACCACGATTACAGGGTGATAAACGAGGGACTGAACCTGAAATTTTTTTAATGCAATTGTTCATGTATCAGTAATGAGTATCTGGACTTACACAAAATTGTTTTGTCTTCCCTCTAAGCAGAAATGGCTTAACATTTGGTTGCTCTCAGGAGACAAACTTCAATCTAAGGATGATGGCCAACTGCTTAGGTGTGGTCAATTCCATTGATCACTCCTGAGAAAAGCAGAGGCTAGAGCATTACGTTGGAAAAAAGGACGCGCTAATAACCATTGCTGAACCCTAACCAGAAGGATTAGGGAACATCTGTGCCTTTAAGGTCAGGCCCAGTCTTTTATTTTTATTTTTTTTAAATTTATTTTATTGAAACATAGTTGATTTACTATGTTGTGTTAATTTCTGCTATACAGTAAAGTGATTCAGTTATACACACACACACACACACATATATATTCTTTTT
The DNA here is from genome assembly GCA_006410675.1 of Oreotragus oreotragus. Classification (NCBI taxonomy): domain Eukaryota; kingdom Metazoa; phylum Chordata; class Mammalia; order Artiodactyla; family Bovidae; genus Oreotragus; species Oreotragus oreotragus. The sequence continues at coordinate 158,070 of SJYX01011659.1, forward strand.
CATATTCTTTTCCATTACAGTTTATGGCCTAATCTTAAATAAATGGCTGTACTACCCTTTCATATGAAAAACATTTACACGAGAGGGAAAAACCCTTTGTCAGTCCTTGTTTCCTGATTTTAAATTTGCTAAATTAGCACTATGTATAGAAGCTCTGAAATGTTTCCAGTGAACATGCTCACAAATGCAACTGAGGTAGAGTTTAAAATGGTACAGGTATGGTGTGCCAGGTACAATCTCACCAGGGGCGAAAAAGGGTATCATTCTGTTCTGGTGGGTATACAGGTACAATATGTAAGGCTTGCCTCAGATTAGGGTCTGATAACAAGGGCTGAGGCTCAAATGGAGGCTGAGCACAAGTCACCCAGGGACCCTATAAACATCTGTAAGCGACAGTAGGAGAGGTAAAGGATCTCAGACGGGTAATGAGGCAAAACAGAGAGGAGGAGTTTATGATACAAAGACAAAAACAAGGAAGAAAAACAGAAAAGGGAAGTGGAGAGGAGAACAGCTGGAAATGAGTGAGCTGGATGCTGCATATGACGGGACAAGACTGCATGGTGAGAAATTCTAAATAGAGGAGCCAGGAAGAACCTCAGGAGATAGAACCTGGAGGAGAAACTGAACTAGAAAAAGCTAAAGTAGGCAGTGAAGACAGCACATTTATGTGAAATGACTCAGATTAAGAAGAGGAAGGAACACTGAATACAGAATGTCAAAGACTGTCTATGAAAGGGAGCAAGGGGACAGAATAAAAGGAAAAGGGGAGGAGAGAGTCAGGTGCACACCCTGAACAAATAACAGGGCACCAGCAAGGGGGCCTCAGCAGCATGAGGCTGGCTGCTGATGGCACAGGGACCGAGTGGCTGGGAGACGGCGGAGGCCTGCTGCCCATGGGGTAGATGCCATCTCACCAAGACGCTGGAATGAATGCAAACCCGGGCTTTCTTTGCGCATCTCCTCATTAAGGAACCCCATAACGTAACAGAGAGAGAGCAACAAAGGGAGGGCCTTGTAAAGGCAAATCATATGAAAAGAGAAAGGAAGATTTCATAGCAGGGTTTTCTAAATGAATAGGAAACCAGGCCAGTCTTTGTGTGTGTGTTATGAAAAATAAGATTCATAAAAATACTGCACCCTATTCCACAAGAAATTCAATCCAGTGAGTATTTCCCAAAGGTTTGTTGTGTGGCTAGACACCAGGAGAATTACTGGGGGGTAGAAAATGTGAGCATATTATAGCCTCTGCCTTGAAGTATTGGGTTAAACCCAAAAAGGCTTTTTGGCCAACCAATATTACCATTTAATGAGAGTTAAAAGGCAAAGCATTGTGTAACAGAAATAACTCTGAACTCAGAGCCAGAAGATCGAGTCCTAGGTTCAGGCACTTTTAAACTCTGGATCTGAGACCTTAATTTCTTTACATGTAGAAAGAAAGGGCTGTATTAGAAAATTTCTGACATTATTTTTGTTTTAAAAGAAATGATCAAGTAGTATATATAACAAAATATGCTGAGTAGAAAAATCAGAAAATACAGTAAAATGGATAAAAAATCACTACAGTTCCATCATTTAGAGATAACCACTCACATTTGTTGATGTTTATTGTTCCATATTTTATGTATGTTATATAAAAATTATTTTATAATCATTTTTAACTTACAAATTTATCATCTTTCATTTTTAACTTACAAATTTATCATCAATCTTTCCATTTCTATGAAAATACTTTTATAATATTTTTACTATTGTAATAGTCACATGTATTCTATTTCATAATCAATCCTTTATTTATAGAAATTGATTTTTTCCCTTCCATTTGGAAAACTTGAAGAAGTAGCCTTTTAATTAAATCTCTACATATATACTTAAATACTTTCCTACAGTAAATTCCTAGAGGTAGAACTATCAGGTCAAAAATATATGAACAATTTGAAAACTTAAGAAAAAGCTATACCCTACAAAGGATTATTTTAATACTATTACCGGCAGTATATGAGAAAACCCACTTCCCCACACTCTCATCAACACAAGGCTGTGTAAGTCTGAAGCTTGCTGCCATTTCATGAAGGAAAAATACCATCTCATTTACTGATTTAATTTCTATTACTTTGATCACTGGAATTGGACATATTTCAGATTTTCACTGATATATATATCAGTGAAATATAGGGTCACAAAGAGTCGGACACTACTGAGTGACTTCGCAATCAATCACAATCAATATCCCTTTAAGAATGTTCTATGTATCTTATGGGTCAGTTCTCCTATTGATAATCTTTTCCCTGTTGATTTTTTACAGCTTTATATGCTGAGGATATTAACCCTTTGTCATATATTTTGTGAAATTCTTCCTGATCCCAGGTCACTGGTTGTTTACAGCTCTGCTTACGCATTTTTTTCTCTTTGACATAAATGATTTTAAAGGTTCTGCTTTTTAGATCTAAAAACCTGTTTCAAAATATGATTTCTAATTCTGATATCAATAATAAAAAATCATTCCTTAACACTCATGATCCTACAATTATTGATTTATAAGCTTTCTGTATGATGAGAAAAGTAATGTGATAGAGCTTAACATTTCACTTTTAGCAGCCAAACTTCTCTTCTACTAATAGAGAAAACAGAGGTCACCTTCTTTAGAAAGTCCGTTCCTGTCCTCCTTCATCTCTCACCAGAAAACATCATCATTGTGTCCCACTCACCTCTCTCAGTGGAAAAAGTAGTCCTGCCTTCTTGTCTCAAATTCTCCTCTTTAGTTATTCCCCTTATCCTGTATGTTGACCGGCTCTTCTCAAGGGACTCTTGGCTCTGGTTTATAAATCTTCTTGTAATTCCCTCTGATATAAAGACTTTCTCTATGTCCTGTGTTTTCTACTACCTACTGTTCAGCCTTTTCTTTCAAGCCCAACGTTTGGGAGAAGTGGCCTCTTCTCACAGGTCTTCTCCCCGTGGGCTGGAGACAATCTGACTCACGTTCCAGGATTCTCATTCAAAACCTTCTTCTCCCAGGCCACAGCCTCTTGGCTGCCAAACCCAAAGGCATTTTTCAGTCCCTATTTGCTTCTGCTCCCTCTGACATGTGGCCTTGTTGACTATGCCTTTCCTAAACCTTCCTGTGGACTCCGTGACATGACTCTCTCCTGGTTTTTCCTAAACTTTCCTGTGGACTCTGTGACGTGACTCTCTCCTGGTTTCCTCACCTCGATGAGGGTGACTTTCCGGCTGGTTTGCTCCATCTTCTTCCCCTGTGAGTCCATGACAGGTCCTCGGTCCTCCTGGCTCTGTTCTCTGCCCCCCTCGGAACTGCAGGAGGGGAAGAGTGGAGATAAGCTAGTGAGAAAGCTGCTGCAACAGCTCAAATAGGGCACTGATTCAGCAAAGTGGGAATAAAAAGGGGAGATAAATGGGAGGATCTGAGAGAAAAATATTCAACAGACCACATGAGTGATTATATATGTATCCGGGAAGTGGGGAGTTGCTGGAAATAATGTAGAGATTACAAACCTTAGCTGGTTGGGCTCCTTTTTCTACTATATGAAGGGACAAGAATAAAATAAAACCTATTTATCTCAGAAAAATATTAGCTGCCTTGGAAAAACCAGAAAATTTATCAAATTGTATGTGTGTGTGTGTGTGTAAAAGTTCAGGAGATCCCTTAGTGACAAAGAAGGGATGAAGAAGTTTACGTAAAGAAAACAGTGATACCCAACCTGTGAGATTGGAATGCAGTGTTTCCAATGGTTTTGTATTAACAGTAACATAGAAGACGAATATTTTATGGATGCATATATAGTAATCCAAATTATGTTAGAGAAAAGAAAATACAGAAATCACGAAAAAAGGGAAATTCAAAGAATGGAAGGCAGTGTCTCCTCTCTAGGATGTCCAGGAATGGTGGTAGACATCGGGAAAGAAAGTGAAGGTGAAAGTCACTCAGTCGTGCCTGCCTCTTTGCAACCCCATGGGATGTAGTCCATGGAGTTCTCCAGGCCAGAATACTGGAGTGGGTAGCCTTTCCCTTCTCCAGGGGATATTCCCAACCCAGGGATTGAACCCAGGTCTCCTGGGTTGCAGGCGGATTCTTTACCAGCTGTACCACAAGGGAACCCCAAGAATACTGGAGCGGGTAGCCTATCCCTTCTCCAGCGGATCTTCCCAACCCAGGGATCAAACCAGAAGCATTGCAGGCAAATTCTTTACCAACTGAGCTATCAGGAAAGACATCATGACAGAGCTCAAAAACGGTACAAGAATTTAAAAATGAGGCAATAAAGAGGACTGAACAGGGACTGCTGTGGACTGAATTGTGTCTTTCACAGGTTGAAGCCCCCAGAGTTAATACATCTTACAAAGGAGGTCGGGCCTTTAAAGAAGCAATTAAAGTTATAGGAGGTCATAAGGGTGAGGCCTTAAGCCACAGGATGGTGTCCTTATAAAAGGAGGAAGAGACACCAGAGAGCTCTTTCTCTCCACACACACACACACACAGAGGAAAGGCCATATGAGGACACGGCAAGGAGGTGGCCGCCTGCAAGCCAGGAAGAGCGGGCTCACCAGCACTCTGCCCTGTTGGAACCTTGATCTTGAATTCCCAGCTTTCAGAACTATGAGAAAATACATTTACATTGTTTAAGCCACCAAGTCTCTGGTATTGTTACAGCAGCTAAAGAAATCTACAGGGAGACGTGTAAGTAAAGGGCTTCTCAGCAGGCACAGGGGTAAAGAGGCCACCTGCCAACGCAGGAGGATGTGGGTTTGATCCCTGGGTCAGGAAGACCCCTTGGAGGAGGGCATAGTGACCACTCCAGTACTCCTGCCTGGAAAATTCCATGGAACCTGGTGGGCTATGATCCTTGGGGTCACAAAGAGTCAGACATGACTGAGCACACATATATGTAAATGAAATGAAGTCAGAAGACTGAGAGGAGATGAGAAGTCACAAAGATAAAAGAACAAATGAGCACATTTAGAAAGTAAGGAGGAGACAGAAAGGAAAGGCGGAGCTCTGACCCAAAAGGCACTGATAGCTTACTATCTTCAGGGAGCCTACACTCTAGCGTCACAGAAAAAACTCGAACGTCTGTGATGCCAGGGCGATAAGGAGAACGAGGGAAGCAGCCCAGGAATGGCACAACAGGACTCGGTAAACTGGAGAGCGGATGACTCATCTCAGGGAGGCCACCACTGTCCCAGTACCAGGGGAGGGAGGCCCGGAAAGAGGTGGAACTGTGGTCCAGAGAGTCCAAAGAAATAGGACACACACGTTTGTGAAACACAGTGGACCTGGACTGCATCTTGCTAGCGGCTGTTTTTCTGTTTTTTAAATATTATTTTTAAAACTGTTTAAAACATTTTTAAAAAATATTGTTGCTCTGTGCATTTCCCTACCCCACTTTGTTCCAGTCATAGGGTACCCTGCTGGCTTCCGGGTATTCCAGGCACCTCCATGCAATTGTGCCTTAGCTCTTGCCCCTCTTCTGATTTCGAGGTCCTTTTCTTTTTTGTTCACCTTGTCTTTACATGGTGTTTAAGACTTAAATGCTCTTACATCTTTGGCTTTTCCTAACCACTGCAGAAAAATCAGACTGAGTGATCCTATCCACCTTTTTTTCCTTATAATGTTCATACAATCTAACAGAAAGCTGCCCTGAAAAATACATTTGGACTTCTGCTTGCCTCCAAGATGGAGTAACATGGACCAAGTAAACTGCTCACCTAAAACAGCCACAAATATTGGATAAAACATATGACACCATTTTCAAGACACTGAACCATAGGCAATAAAAGAAAGTGATAACAAAGAAATGGAAAATAAATGAGATCAGCCCTATGATTGCCTAGCTTACTGCCTTGAGAGTCTCCAGGCTACAGCACAGGGAGATGAAAATGGTGTGGAACGTGGCGGACTCCCTGAATGAGGGCTAGGAGTCTGAGGAGACCAGGAAGGCTATAGTTCACAGACTGCCAAAGATGAGAGAGTGGCAGAACGTGAAGACTTGCAAGGGTCCCGTAGGAATATTCAGCAGAGTACAGGTGAACGTATACATCTGAGGACATGTCCTGAGGCCAGGGACAGTACCTACTTCCATCAGCCAGGATGGAAAATCTCACAACTCAGAAAGCATTAGGTAGAATATCTAAAAGGGATTTTTATCAGTGGTGAGGAATAAACAGTCCAAAACTAAACACTGTTCAAGTCCCACCTAACAAATCTAGCTAAAAAGAAGCACAGCTTAAACTCAAAATGATCAGAAATAAAGATCAGAGTGGAAATCAGTGAAACAGAAAATAGATAAACAATAAAGAGAAATCAATGGAAAAAAGCTTGTTATTTTCAAAAAAATTCATAAATCATTTGCCAGGCCGACTGGGGAAACCACAGTAAAGAAATAAATTATCAACACCAGGAATTAAAGAGGCAACATTATTACAGATTCTATTCATATTAAAAAGATAATGGGATATTATGAATACTTTAGGTCAATAAATTCAATCACTTGCATGAAATGGAGAAGTTCTGTGAAAGACACAGATTATCAATGCTTATATAAGAAGAAAGGAAAAGGCAAAGGAACCAGAGATCAAATTGCCAACATTCGTTGGATTATAGAGAAAGCAAGGGAATTTCAGAAAAACATCTACTTTTGCTTCATTGACTACACTAAAGCCTCTGACTGTGTGGATCACAACAAATTTTGGAAAATCTTAAAGAGATGGGAATACTAGACCACCTTGTCTCCTGAGAAATTTGTATGCAGGTCAAGAAGCAACAGTTTGAACTGGACATGGAACAACAGACTGGTTCAAAATTGGGAAAGGAGTACATCAAGGCTGTATACTGTCACTCTGCTTATTTAATTTCTATGCAGAGTACATCATGTGAATTTCCAGGCTGGCTGAATTACAAACTGGAATCAAGATTTCTGGGAGAAGATATGCAGATGGTATCACTCTAATGGCAGAAAGTGAAGAGGAACTAAAGAGTCTCTTGATGAGGGTGAAAGAGGAGGGTGAAAGAGGAGAGTGAAAAAACTGGCTTAAAATTCAACATGCAAAAAACTAAGATCATGGCATCCAGTCCCATCACTTCATGGCAAATAGAAAGGGAAAAAGTGGAAGCAGTGACAGATTTTATCTTCTTGGGCTCCGAAATCACTGTGGATGGTGACTGCAGTCATGCAATTAAAAGATGTTTGCTTCTTAGAAGAAAAGCTATGACAAACCTAGACAGTGTATTAAAAAGCAGAGATATCACTTTGCTGATAAAGGTCCATACAGTCAAAGCTATGGTTTTTCCAGTTGTCATGTATGGATGTAAGAGTTGAGTTGGACCATAAAGATCAAACCAGTCAATCCTAAGGGATACCAACCCTGAATATTCATTGGAAGGACTGGTGTTGAAGCTGAAGCTCCAATATCTTGGCCACTTGATGGGAAGAGCCTACTCACTGGAAAAGATTCTGATGCTGGGAAAGACTGATGGTAGGAGAAGAGGGCAACAGAAGATGACATGGTTGGACAGTATCACTGACTCAAAGGACATGAGTTTGAACACACTCTAGGAGACAGGGAAGGACAGGGAAGCCTGGAGTGCTGTAGTCCATGCATTCGCAAAGAGTTGGACGTGACTTAGCAACTAAACAACAACAATATAAGAAATATATATCTTAATGGCCGTACTTGCATTAGACACATTGAACTTGTAGTTAAAAATCTTCTACTCCAGGCCCTGATAGATTTACTAGTAAGCCTACTCAACATCTGAAGAAGAAAGAGTTACATCAGCAAAAACAGTGGTGGAAGGACTTCTGAAAAATTTCTACTCCAAATAAGCTATGGGAAAACTGGCAAAAATGGTTTTTTAAAATTTAACTTTAAAATATTTTGGAAATTAGCCAATATCTTATAGTAACCTGAAGAATGTTTATTCAAGAATGGTTGACCCTTGGTAAGAATTAATTTCTTCTCATGAAAAGAAGAAGAAGGAGTTTGGAATATGGTGATTATAAAGATGGAAAAATATCTAGTGGAGGAGAGATTGGACAATCAGAGTTAACACTTTAACACTTATGATTACATTATATTAAGAAGAGATTTCATTTATTCATTCAGTTCACATATGAGTATTGACAAATAAAGGCCTTTAATATTACTGATCATCTGAATTAAATTCTCTCTGATCAAAGCTGTTAATGAAGTAAAATATTCTATGTTTCAAAAGAAATCCCCAACTCAATATAAGATACATTAGCAACTAGGGAACACTAATATTAATTAAGGATTAAAACATATTTGTAGAAGCTTCATAAAAAACTCTGACTTGGGCAGCAGATAAACACATCTATAGATGCATGAGATACAAAAGGTAAAAGTTTAAGACTTTCATGAAAAAGGCTTAAAATTAACCTATACAATTTCTTCTTAGTATCAAGAGTGTAGCTTTAACTACAAATGTGTAAAGATTGTTTGCACAGAAGTGACTGACATTTCTTAAAAAATTTTTTTTGAGTATAAATGAGACAAGAAATTCAAGTGGAAAGTGGTGAGAGGCAGTCCTACGTGGCTCATTTACATAGCCTGGTCAATCAGCTAATAAGCACATGTTAGGAACTGAATGGCAACACTGCAAAGAAACAAAAAAAATTAATTTCTATCCATTTACTTGGGTACAATGGACTCATTTAAGTAAATTAGAGAAATAAAGAAATGACTTTGTTACATACCGGGCTATAGCATTTCCATCTTCAAGTCGCCTACAGTTTTGAAATCATGAGAAATGTATCTTAATTCATCCTTACTTCTAAGAAAATATGAGTATAGGGAAAGCCCAAAGGCCTTAGATGAACCTGAGCATTGAGACANGGGCTATAGCATTTCCATCTTCAAGTCGCCTACAGTTTTGAAATCATGAGAAATGTATCTTAATTCATCCTTACTTCTAAGAAAATATGAGTATAGGGAAAGCCCAAAGGCCTTAGATGAACCTGAGTGAGCATTGAGACATAACTGAACTTCTCATGAAGATTTGTTTTCAGAAGCTTGTTAAGTACTCTGTGTTCAAAAAGAGAAGCCAAGCTACCCTGACATGCTGGGATGCTTTTTGAGGGTTTTTTGAATTTTCATCTGGAGAGCATTGTGTGGCATCTTTGCATCATCTGAAGATATGTATCCAAAGTGATCAGAGGGAGGAGAGAATCTTTCATTCACATCTTAGGTAAAAGTTCTAAAAGTATTTTATAAAACATGTTCAAAGACAGCACTGTTCCCATAATGTATTTAACTATGATCACTTCTGGTTGTTGAAACAGAGTGTGTGTCTGTACTGATCCAGCGTATTTTTTTATATGTGGAAATGTCATCGAGTACACTCCTCAGAGTTAGTTATTATCTCATCAACTATTATGTAAACTTTCAATTATTCAGAGATTGCTACTGAAAACATACCTTGCAGATACAATAAAAAACAAAACACTGAAAGACCTGGAACATGTGTTTGTGTCATGTGACAGGCAGAGTGAATTATGGGAAGAACACAGATTAGGAAACATCGGATCTGTGTGCTGGGACCGGGTCTGCCTCTTCCTACCTCTCAGGTCGTGCTCCTCCACACGGAGAGGAGGGTAAGAGCCGTGGTCTGCAGGGAAATGTGGAGGCTCAAATGTGAGGGCTTCATATATGATATACACTGATATACAGTCCTAGATGGCTTCCCAGGTGGAGCTAGTGGTAAACAACCTGCCTGCCAATGCAGGAGGACCAAGTCGCTTCAGTCGTGTCTGATTCTCTGTGACCCCATGGACTATAGCCCACCAGGCTCCTCTGCCCACGGGATTTCCCAGGCAAGAATACTAGAGTGGGTTTAGCAGGGTTAACCTGAATAAATGTTTTCCTGAACAACACTCAGTAGGGATCCCCTGTGTGTATGTGTGTGGAAGCATGTACCCAGATGTGGGAATGGTGATGGGGGATGGGAGGGCATGGCAGATACCTGAGCTGTTCAAGGTTGTTACATTCAGGTGACAGTTTGCTGGTGATGTATGAATATGAAGTTTCAGCCTCAAATTAGGTACAATATGCTGTGCAATGATAAAAACTGAAACGTACTTTGCAAAGGTTTTCAATATTTTTTTGAGGTAAAAGAGATTTTCCATTTGTGTATTAAGTAATGTATAGCAAGTACCAAAAAAAAATACAAAAACTTCCTAGAGATTTTTTAAAATAAACATTTTAAAAACTGCTCAAATACTTAAGGCATTTGTAAGAAATATACAAAGATAATGTCCTAGGTATTAGCCTTTATACATTAATGCCTTGAAATGGGTGTTTCGTAACTTTTGTAGTGTGGTGCTATGAAGAGAGAAATGGAGAAACTGTCCTTAAAAGAAACACCAATTATTTATCACTGCAAATTATTTAGGAGGAAAAGCTGCTTACTGTGCCATAGGCTCTGAGCTCAGTCTGAAATCCTGAGACTTGAATGACTGCTGTGAAAGAAAAACAAAGAGTAAGTCACAAATCACAGGAGACAACACTGGCAATATTCACATGCTGAAAACCCACCAACTGGCTGAATGAGGAGAGAGCAGGCCTGTTTTGAACACAAGTGTCTTATCAGCATAAGGTACTTACTCCCATAGAAAACTAAGGAAACAGCTCTTCAGATTGGTTAAGCACTCTTTGTAAGTGAAGTGAGCTTTTAGGTGTGTGTCAAAAAGAGTCATTTGTGAATCAGCCTAAATTAAGTCAGTAATGCTGTTATATTACTCAAGTTATACGTTTACCTTTCACCATTGCATCTTTCCTTTGTAATCTTCCCACTACACTCTATATTTTCATGAAGCCACACACTGAACTATGTGTAAAATTCTGAATCTGTAAGCTCTTTAAATCTTCTACAAACTTCACTCAGTCTGTTTTATTAATGGCACCTCCATGAGGAAATCAAATAAGCACTTTGAGTGGTACCAGATTACACACTGAGAGTTAGTTAGAGGGTTCCTCTGCTTGTCTGTTCTTAGTTGCTCAGTCATATCCAACTCTTTGTGACCCCATTAACTGTAGCCTGCCAGGCTCCTCTGTCCATGGAATTCTCCAGGCAAGAATATTAGAGTGGGTAGCCATTCACTTCTTCAGGGGACCTTCCCAATCCTGGGATTGAACGCAGGTCACCAGCATTGCAGGCAGATTCTTTACCACCTGAGCCACCAGGGAAGCCCCATTCCAAATCAAAGTATACTGTGGAACAATGGTGTTTGATATGAGACAGTATTTTAGAAATCAATTCAATGTTGCCATAAAACAGACCTGGAAATTTTATTTAGAGATAACTACATGTTATGGAAATGACTTACTTAAACTTCATGTAGAAAATATAAATGTTACTGTGTTAAAGCTTTGAATTACATATGAATGAAAGAGATACACCATAACTATCTAATTAAATTCTTAAAAGTCCAGAAAAAACAAAAATGAAGTGAAAGGAAAGGGGTAAAACTTTCTGTTTCAGTCTTAACTTCTTTGAGTAACTACTGCTTTCCCAGGCTTATCTCTCCTGAAACTTGCTTTGCCTTTTTAGATTTCCTCCTTCACAATCAGATTTCAGCAAGATTTGGCACTGAGCACCTTTAAACAAGTACTACTTTTCTTATCATAAAGATTTCAAGAGGATTTTGTACTTTTCTGGACCACAATTATGTGATATTATTGCTGGCTATATAGCTTTAAATCAAGCACGTAATAAAAGCAAGAGTTAAAGGACAAGGAGGCTTAGTGGTGAAAGGTGGATGGTGTAGTGTTTTAAAGAACATCAAAAGAACCAATCTTTTATTTTTCTCAACTATTTGAAGATAATCTGACTCAGTTAAAATGTGTTTGGGAAAAAAGGTAAAAGTACACAGAAAATTTAAATTCAAGGACAAATGCAGATTGTAGAATAGTCTACCTGCCCTCAAGCCAACCCATCAAGAAGAAAACTATCAAAACCTCTCAGAAAGCATCAATTATAACCCAATTTTCTCAGGCTTATGGAATAAATTCCAAACAGTGCAATCAAATTCATGGTAAGATGCTTCTTTTACATGGTCTAAGTATTACTTCTATCTCTTTGCCCAATGCAAGAGTAACATCTTAAATAAACGTACATACATACAGTTGTCCCTTAGTATCTGAGGGGGATTGATTTCAGGACAATCTACCCCCCAGATACCAAAATCTACAGATCTTAAAAGTGCCTTATATAATGGTGTAGTATTTGCATATAACCTAACAATCTCCTGTATACTTAAACTCATCTCTAGATTACTTATAAATACCTGCTGCTGCTGCTAAGTCACTTTAGTCGTGTCCGACTCTGTGTGACCCCATAGACAGCAGCCCACCAGGCTCCCCCGCTTCTGGGATTCTCCAGGCAAGAACACTGGAGTGGGTTGCCATTTCCTTCTCCAATGCATGAAAGTGAAAAGTGAAAGTGAAGTCGCTTAGTTGTGTCTGACTCTTCGTGATCTCATGGACTGCAGCCCACCAGGCTCCTCTGTCCATGGGATTTTCCAGGCAAGAGTACTGGAGAGGGTTGCCATTGCCTTCTACATATAAATAACTAATATGATATAAATGCTATGTAAATAGTTGTAAATACAATGTAAATGCTAAGTAAATGGGTGCCAGTGTGGCAAATTCATTTTGCTTTTATGGAACTTTCTGGAATGTTTTCCCATGTAACTGTGAACCATGATTGGTTGACTCTCTAGATGCAGAACCTGTGGGTAAGGAAGGCGGACCGTGTACATGAAATGTTGTAAAACCAGGGGCTTAAAAAAAAACAAACCCAAATCATGGCTCTAATCAGAATTTGAGTCTACTCCAGAGGCTGAGGGAAGAGAAGTCAGACTGAATTATCCATCACTGTCAAGTCAGTGTTACTTTTCCTTGTGTGCTGTGACCCTGACAAATGAGTAACAACATATGGCCACATGCAGGTCTTAGCAAACCTGTTTTAATAGATTTTTCCTATGAAATGGGTGCTGTGATGTCCTCAGAATCCAAAGCAGGTTAAGCATGTCCTTGCCCTGATTCCTATTGTATTACTGCATTAGTATAGTGGGCACATCCAGGTCCTTTCTCATGATGCAAAGGTTGTTTTAACCTGGGTTCAAATTCCATGAACCACAAATTAGTAGGGGATCCACATTATAAAGTTTTAACACTGATTTGTAAAAGGACACTTATTTAATTAGGACCAAAACTTCACTTCTAAACACCTTTACTCACTCATTCCTTGGTCTCAGTAGCAGCGTGCCATATGGGTAGTTATTCATGGAGGCAAAAGGAGGGGGAAGAAGGAGGTGTCTCTGAGCTGTTTTGTTTCACTTTGTCTTTAAACAAAAAAGCCCCCAAGGCTATGAGACAATCAGCCCATAAACACCGCCAACCATCAAGGCCAAGGAGCATGACTGCCCTTCTTTCCCTCCTGTCCACTCACACCTCTCACCTGTCTGGGGACTTAATTTCCTCTTCATGGATACCCTTGATATGGAGAGGAGGGGATGAAGAGAGGAAGATGAGCAAAGCAGAGGAGATGAATGAAAGGATCAGAATCTATAGACTCTTGCTTCCCAAGACTCTTGCTTTCCCTCACGATTTCTAGTGATGCTCGTAAATTTAGATGCAGTGAGACAAACATGAAAGGAATGATTAATGGAATGATTTTCAGTGCCTCCCTTGATTACATGGAGATTTACCAAGGAGAAGCAACTCATAAAAAACTGTGCAAAAGAGAAATAGGCCATGTAAACAACTCACCCAAATATTTTTATAAACTTGAAGAATGAATATAAAATTAAGTAGATATTTGATCAATGTTTGTTGCAGTAGCACACCAGCTTTAAATAAGCCAATTTACAATACAATATAGCTTTATTTTTATGTGCTATTTATATACCTCCTGATAGCTACCTTTTCCAAAGAATAACAGCAATTTCTTTTTATACTCACTTTGTAGGAATTTTTTTTTAAAGTTTTGCTTTTGTTAAGTCTTTATTGAATTTGTTACAATATAGCTTCTCTTTTATGTTTTGATTTTTTTGGCTCCAAAGCATGTGGAAGCTTAGCTCCCTGACCAGGGGTCAAACTTGCAGTTCCTGCATTGGAAGGTGAAGTCTTCACCACTGGACTGCCAGGGAAAAGAGGAAAAAAGCCCAACAACTAGGGCTGTTGGTTACATTACAATCTTGATTCTGTCCTTAACTCTATGTGGCCCAGGGAAGCCACTTAACTTCTCCTGAGGTCTGTTTTCTACTTGAAAAAGCACAGAAAGTGCTCAGAATAAAAGCATGAACTATCACAGCACCATTTTTGCATTTTACAGATGAGGAAATGGAGGCCCAGAGTCACCTAGATTATAGAAGTAGCCTGAGGATTATAATCCAGTATTCAAACTGATTTAACAGTTTAGTTTAACAGCTAAGCTCTTTCTCAATACAGTTTTGTTTGAAAGCCTCACATACAAACACTTAAACACCTAGAATTTCTCTAAGTGAATGGAGGTTTGGAGGCCAGAGAAACCTTGCCTTCCTAGATCGACTCCTCAGAGCCTAGAGGAACAGGGCTCTACAGGGAAGAGTTTACAAACTGCTCAACTAGACAAACTCAGGTTTTCTCTGCTGCTTACTCCTTGGAAGGAAAGTTATGACCAACCTAGATAGCATATTCAAAAGCAGAGACATTACTTTGCCAACAAAGATCTGTCTAGTCAAGGCTATGGTTTTTCCAGTGGTCATGTATGGATGTGAGAGTTGGACTGTGAAGAAAGCTGAGTGCCGAAGAATTGATGCTTTTGAACTGTAGTGTTGGAGAAGACTCTTGAGAGTCCCTTGGACTGCAAGGAGATCCAACCAGTCCATCCTAAAGGAGATCAGTCCTGGGTGTTCATTGGAAGGACTGATGCTAAAGCTGAAACTCCAGTACTCTGGCCACCTCATGCAAAGCGTTGACTCACTGGAAAAGACTCTGATGGTGGGAGGGATTGGGGGCAGGAGGAAAAGGGGACGACAGAGGATGAGATGGCTGGATAGTATCACCGACTCGATGGACAAGAGTTTGAGTGAACTCCGGGAATTGGTGATGGACAGGGAGGCCTAGTATGCTGCAATTCATGGGGTCGCAAAGAGTTGGACACAACTGAGTGACTGAACTGAACTGAACTAAAAGTTGTGTTTGGATGGGGGGGCATACTTTTATGATTTTAAATATTCATATGTTTGCTGTAGATTCTTTGATTTTAGAATTTATTATTGGTTCTATGAGCTGTGTTTGGCACTCAATCTTCCAATTATGCTTTTCCTTAAGAATAAAATATTCCTCTGTATTAAGATGTAGTTTATAGAAGTATGTTGTTGTTTAGCCGCTAAGTCGTATCTGACTCTTTTGCGACCCCATGGACTGTAGCCTGCCAGGCTCCTCTGTTCATGGGATTTTCCTGGCCAGAATTCTGGAGTGGGTTGCCATTTCCTTCTCCAGGTGATTTTCCCGACCCAGGGATCAAACCCATGTCTGCTACATTGGCAGGCACATTCTTTACCACTGAGCCACCAGGGAAGCCCCTTCTAGAAGTATATTAAAAAAAAAAGTGAAAGCCTTCATCTTGATTCATGATTTGTAGTTTTGGATACTAATTATGCCAGGTAGGAAAAACAAATATTGAGCTGGCCGAAAAGTTTGGGCTTTTTTGTAAGATGTTATACCAAATACTTAACAGAATGCCACTCTAGGGGCAAGGAGTATGCTACACACCCTGGAGATGCAAAGCTAAGCAGGTTCTAATAACTTACACTCTAACAGGGAAAGGCATGGAGATAAGCAATGAGGCAGAGGAAGATCCACATTACGATAAAAAGAAATGTGCAGATATAAAGGAACAGAAGCCTGAATTGCAACTGGAGGCTTCAGGGGAGCATTCTCCGAGAAGGAAACATTTAGCCTAACTCCCAGGGAATAAATTGAAACTGTGATCATTCGAGTGGTGCAAAAACTATACAGCTGGAGAAACCGGGGTGAGCAGAGGCTGGAGGCTTTGTGTGTGCAAGGCAGTGTACTCAAGGAGGATGATTTGGAAGATGAGGAAAAACTGGTCAGAACATCTATTCAAATGTTGAAGGATGAGAGCTAGATTAAAACTTATGAGATTTGGACTTTAAAGGCAAATAGAGTACCAACTAAGATTTCTGAGCTGATAAACCACATGACTCGACTTCTACATTAGGAACAGAAAATAGCGTACTTCCGGTAGGCAGGTGAACAATGCAGTAAAGACTGGGATATGGGAGCTGGCAACCTCCCCAGGCAGGGGTTGCGGGTATTTCACAGTCATCCTTCCCAGGCTCCTCTCCTGCAGCGCATACTTTAAAATAACTGGCGCCTCTTCACACTTTCTAGTCTTTGTCCTTTCCTTCCGTACACTCCTCTGTTTCCATGGATTCAACCCATATGTTTATGCCAACGACTTCCAAATCAATACCCTGAACCTCAATCTCCAATTTTCTTCAAAATGATTTGGCAGTTTCATTAGTTTTCAGTAAATCTTGCAAATACAGTAATTTTTCTGAAAATACGCTTGGAACCATACATCTGCCTCAGAACTCTCTCGCCAACCTGAGTTCTCAGCCAGTCTCTGCCGCACTGGCTGCCACACAGGTATTAACACATTGTGCCTCTCACAGTGAAGCCCCTTTTTGTTCTCACATATAGAGGTGGTCGCCTTAGAAACTTAGATTGTTCCTTTTCCTTCATATGGACTTTGTCACCACATCCTACTTTCTCGTTATGTTTGGCTTGGATTGCTACAACAGCTTTTCTTGGTCCTTAAAGTACTGCTTTAATTTTCCTTCTTCTAGTCTCAGGCCTTCTAGAATGACTTTTTGAAAGAACTGAATTGATCATGCCATCCGCCATGTTTTAAATCTTTCAGTGGCTCACTAGCGCCTTCAGGATCACATTCAGCTCCTTCACATGCCATATAAGGATCTTCTTGATTCTGTCCCCTTATGCAGGTTCAGCTCTACCTGTTTTTAAAGCTGTAGCCTAGGCTCCAGCCACGATGAAATATTTGTGACAGCCTGTGTGCCATGCCTTAGTTCAGTCTGCCTGGAATGCCCTTCCTCCCATAAAACTCAATTTAGAAATCAACCCAGTTGGAAAGCATTTCCTGACCTCATTAAGCTTAGGTCAGGGGCCAGTTCTATTTATTTTCCTGCATTACGTATAGAAATGTATCAAAATACTTAGACTACTATGCTGCAAAAACCCCTGATGTTTGACTGTTCTTTCAAGAGAGAGAGAACTCCTCACTTAAAGGTGAAGGTAGATGACAATTCCACTGACACACTGGAAGAGAGAGGAAAAAATTGGGCTTTAAAAAATGCATTTAGTTTTGGGCATATTGGACCAGAGATTCCAGAATGATATCTAAGGTGAATGAATCTGCAGGCCAGAATACTGGAATGGGTAGACCTTCCCTTCTCCAGGGGATCTTCCTGGCTATGCCCCAGTACAAAATTAAAAGTTTACTTAAAAAATAAAAAAATAAAACATTCTGCTCCAGAAAAAGAACACAAACAATTTGAAATTATAGAGGTAGAGGATAATCAAGAGAGAAATATTAGAGAAAAAGAAGATGCAGCATGCATATCTTCATGAAGGCTTGTATTATGGTATCAAGCAAAGCTAGAGAATGAGACAGAGCAGAGGTAAGCTCACTCTTGCAAACATTAAGGAAACAGAAAAAAAAAAGCAGAGGTGTTAATGACCCAGGACGCTGACCTATGCATTTCATTACAAGGCCTGTAAACTGCTGAAAATGATCCTTCCCTTCATCCTGTGCTTTATCCCGAGTCTCTTTCCCTTGTGACCAGCTGATTTTTTAGTTTCTCTGAGGAGCACTTTTGACCACTTGAGGGCTTCTGCACAAGCTGCTTCTAATGCCTCAAATGTGTCCTTCTGGTCTCCCCGCCTCCGCCCTTCATAAAAACTAACCCATCCACTTCTCACCACAAGGCCTCACAGCTTCCCTTCAGTCCTTTCACTGCTTATGTTTAGTTTTATGACTCATTAATTACAGTTACTTTCACTCATCAGGCTGTAAGTTCTGTAAGGTGAGGGACCTTTTCTGTTTAATTCACCACTACACTACCCAGACTACATTCTACCACAGTTCCGTGGGACAACAGCAGGCATTCAATATATGTGTGTTAAGTGAATAAACATCACAGACTCCAGAGGGGTGGAGGGATGAGGATGCAGATCATTGGTTGAGTGAGGGCCAGAAGAATGTGGGAGGGAAAATGACCCAAAATACAAGTGGAGAGGTTGGCTGTAGAAAGGAGGGCACATCTTTCTTTGAGATCTGAAAGCCGCTAGAGAAGGAAGGGGAAGTAACAGAAACACAGAGGAAGCACAAAGTCAGCCTGTTTTAAGAGTCTGCGGAGTGTGGACCTTATTTTGACCAGGCTCTGTAAAGAATGGGGTAGGGAGTCAGGAAGAACAAAAAGACGATTAAGACCACGGGCCTCACTCAGGCTGGGAATCAAATATGACACAGAGATAACCACCACAGTTAGGTGCTGTTCTTTAGCAGTGATGAGATTCCAGAGTAGAAGTGAAAGAAACGGACAACTGGTTTACTCTCAGGGCTGGGGACTGGGAAGGCCTGTATGCCAAGTCACACACTCAAAGAGCCATATATATGTACGCCATCAAACTGCTAAATGACTGCTGCTTTCATGCATCTGTTTCCTGGCGGTCTAAGAGCTGGTTTGGGGAAAGTGAAAACTGGCGGCAGGGGCTTCCCTGGTGGCTCAGTGGTAAAGAATCCACCTGCCAATGCAGGAGACGCTGGTTCGATCCCTGGTCCAGGAAGAGCCCACGTGCTGTGAAGCAGCTAAGTCTCTGCGCCACAAGCAGTGAGCCTGTGCTCTAGAGTCTGGGAGCCGCAACTACTGAGCGCCTATGTTGCAACTACTAAAGCCCAAGTGACAAGAGAACCCAAGCGGCGAGAAGCCCGCACACCACAACCAGAGAAGAACCCCTCTCACTGCAACTGGAGAAAACGCTCGAGGAGCAAAGAGGACCCAGCACAGCCAAAAGTAAAAAAAGTGAAAAAGACAAACAAACAGAAAACCAATGGCAGATAACCAAGAAGGCAGGAAACATCAGAATGCCACCTCTTCCCTCTTAAAAAAAAAATCTGCAAACTAAAGAATCATTTGAGTCAGCCACTGCCTCTTTTGGGACTGAACTATTTCCTAGATGAGTGATGTGGGAAGGAAGCTGGGAGACTGCGGGAGACATGGCAATTTTATCAAGCCCACTGCAGCCCTCTGCACACTGCTGACCATCTGTTCATGAGCAACATCATCACTGCTGATGTTCGACAGGGTCAGGTCTGATCTGGAAGATTAATACATCTCAGTATTACATCTCAGTACAGCCGCTCCTCTTTATCTGATCCTTCATTCAGTAAGCATTTATTGAATACCTGTTTTGTGCTAGATGCTGGGAATTCAATTTTAAATGAGACACGGTCCCTGCTTCCAAGGAACTTTTAGCTCTTTTATTTACATCCAAAAGGGAAGACAAGAATAGAAGACAAAAGGCATACACATGATGCCATGCTGGAGCTGGAGGTTACATTTTTTCATTTGACCCTATGCTTGACCTTTTCTGTCTCTATCTTTATTATAAAGATTAACAGGTTTTATAAAATGGCTATGTACTTTTAGCAGCTTCCCTGGTGCTCAGTGGTAAAAGAATCAGCCTGCAATGCAGGAGATGCCAGAGACGTGGGTTTGATTCCTGAGTAGGGAAGATTCCCTGGAGAAGGGCATGGCAACCCACTCCAGTATTATTGCCTGGAAAATCCCATGGACAGAGGAGCCTGGCAAGCTACGGTTCATGTGGCAGAAAGAGTCTGAAGCGACTGAGTTTGTACTTTTAATAAAGTTTCAAAATACAGCTAATCCTCATTATTTGTGGATCCCTATTTGCAAATTTTCCTACTCGCTAAAATTTATTTGTAATCTCCAAATCGACCTGTGTGGTACTTCTGCAGTTGAACACACGCACTGGTGCAGAGTGGTGATACATGTGAGCTGCCCAGTGCACATGTTCCAGATGAGGGAGGAACATTAGGACCTCCTGAGGCCTTGGCCTGCTTCTAATGCTCTAACTTATTGTATCAGTTCTCATACAGAAAGCAAGTGTCTTTTTCCTGATCTATTTAGTGGCATGTTTTTCACATTTTTGTGCTTTTTGTTGGTGATTCTGTCGTTTTAAAGGAACCCTAAACCTATTGTTGAAGTGCTGACCCACGTGACTAAGTGCAAGAGGGCTGCGATGCTTCACAGATAAGCCTTGTGTGCTGGTTAGGCTTTGTCCAGGTACAAGTTGTACTCCATGAGTTCAATTTTAACGACTCGACTATATTAAAGTGTTTTTAGACCGACATACATATAAAACAAGGTTACATACTGCTGGGTTGATGAAAATCTTGTGACCAGAGGCTCTCAAGAACCTAATCCTGCATTTGCTCTAGGAGCGCTGGTTTAGAATTCAGTAATTCAGTGTTCGTGGTGAATTGTTAGAACATAAGCACTGTAAATGAGGAGAACTGACTGTGTCGTTTCCAGCATGGCTTCTGTGTACAATACATATAAAACAAGGTTACGTACTGCTGGGTTGATGAAAATCTTGTGACCAGAGGCTCTCAAGAACCTAATCCTGCATTTGCTCTAGGAGCGCTGGTTTAGAATTCAGTAATTCAGTGTTCACGGTGAATTGTTAGAACATAAGCACTGTAAATGAGGAGAACTGACTGTGTCGTTTCCAGCATGGCTTCTGTGTACCCACCAGATTACGATTTTACTAGTCTTAGTTGCTACCTTTCATAATCTTATTCCTTGACAAATGTATGAAGTTTTGGGGGGCTCTGTCTCAATCAAATCATAATCATTCATTGAGAATATCCTACATGTACAGCACTAAGATAGGGGACTTTGGGAGGAATACAAATGTTGCAAAGTTGATTCTCGTTAGTTTCACATGGCTGTGTGTAAGGTCTTATAGACTCCTATTCAGTCAGGTCAACTGGAAGTTTACACCCCGAGGTCAAAGAGCCTGAAGTAGATACCTTATTCCACTGACAAGGCTGGAAGAACATTCTCTAGCAAATTCCGTAACTCTCTGACTACAAAGAGGCCTTCGGAAATGTACAGGATTATCTTGCAAAGATTAGCACATTTAGGGTAGAGTCTGGGCACTGGTAGTTTTACACAGTGCCCAGGGAGAGTCTGAAGCCTAGCAGTTTGAGAACTATTACTCTAGCATATATCAAACCAGTAATTTGCGGGGCTTGGAGAGCTCAGGAACTAATTCCTGACTTGTGTGTATGAAGCTGACTTGGCTTAGTAGCCAGTAAGCATGGATTGCTGTGATCTCTATGGTCTCCTCCCTTTCTTGCCTTCTTCCCTTCCTCTGGTTGGAATCTCAATTCTTACCAGCACTATCCATCAAAGAGTTCAAGTTCCCTCCCAATAAGCAACATTACACAGACACAGTAACTATCAGGCTCATAATTTATTGAGGGCACATATACGTATAAATGACCTGCCACTACGGAAGTAGGTGAAAAATGTGGTAAGAGACAATATGCTACAAGACTGTGGCAGAAAATGAGATTTCTCTGAACAAATGGAGGTTCCAGCTGGCCTTCCTGCAGCTCAGTCTTATTCCTTATTCCTCTTCCTCATTATCTCAGTATGTGTACATGAGTATATCTGTTCATGTTAGTTTAAACACAATTGCTTGGTCATGCTGCTTTTAAATTTGTTCTTTTGTTGTCTTCTTCAACCATGTGTACCCAAGTAAAAATCACACTTTTTTTTTTTTTTGACGTTTATAAGGTACACATTTATTGGTTGTAGCAGACTAAATAAATATACATGGTATTTGAAGTAATTATAAAAGTTGTGATAAAAAATGTGACCCATATAATAAGATGATTCACATGGAAAAATTCAATCTGAAGTGCAATTTAGACCTGTACCTGCC
The DNA here is from genome assembly GCA_006410675.1 of Oreotragus oreotragus. Taxonomy (NCBI): domain Eukaryota; kingdom Metazoa; phylum Chordata; class Mammalia; order Artiodactyla; family Bovidae; genus Oreotragus; species Oreotragus oreotragus. Next base: position 180,168 of record SJYX01011659.1, read on the forward strand.
AGTGAGTTTAAGGACAGGGCAATATACAGCCTTCGTGGTCTTGGCCCAGGCTTGTTTTCTACTGTGATCTTGGGATCGAAACTGCTTTTCGATCAGTGATTCTGCAAGTTGGCGGGAGAGAGCATTTTCTTACAAGCGAGATGCCAACCTTTGGAGGTTGATCAAACACCCTCTCTCCTTTGTGCTGTTTAAACACACCCAAAGTAACGGGGAAGCAGAAACAGAAGTAAAAGAAAGAAAAGACTCATCAAGTGCAAAAACGTTTAGTAAGAGAGTGATAAAAAACAAATCTGTTCCAATATGTTCAGAGGGCTTCCACTGTACACATGGTTTGTGAGAATAAAAAAAAGACATTCAAATAGAAAGACTCTTCCCTTTTTATGTCAACTGGAGAACCATGTTAAAATCAGGGACAACCACAATCATGTTATTTGGATTGCTAAGTAGTAACAATTAAGAACAATGTTTTTATTTTTTTTTTTTTTGACGTTTATAAGGTACACATTTATTGGTTGTAGCAGACTAAATAAATATACATGGTATTTGAAGTAATTATAAAAGTTGTGATAAAAAATGTGACCCATATAATAAGATGATTCACATGGAAAAATTCAATCTGAAGTGCAATTTAGACCTGTACCTGCCAGTGAGTTTAAGGACAGGGCAATATACAGCCTTCGTGGTCTTGGCCCAGGCTTGTTTTCTACTGTGATCTTGGGATCGAAACTGCTTTTCGATCAGTGATTCTGCAAGTTGGCGGGAGAGAGCATTTTCTTACAAGCGAGATGCCAACCTTTGGAGGTTGATCAAACACCCTCTCTCCTTTGTGCTGTTTAAACACACCCAAAGTAACGGGGAAGCAGAAACAGAAGTAAAAGAAAGAAAAGACTCATCAAGTGCAAAAACGTTTAGTAAGAGAGTGATAAAAAACAAATCTGTTCCAATATGTTCAGAGGGCTTCCACTGTACACATGGTTTGTGAGAATAAAAAAAAGACATTCAAATAGAAAGACTCTTCCCTTTTTATGTCAACTGGAGAACCATGTTAAAATCAGGGACAACCACAATCATGTTATTTGGATTGCTAAGTAGTAACAATTAAGAACAATGTTTTTTTGTGTGTTTAGTCAAGCCTGATTCTTTGTGACCTCATAGACTAGAGCCCTCCAGGCTTCTCTGTTCATGGAATTCTCCTGGCAAGAACACTTAAGCAGGGTAGCTCTTTCCTTCTCCGGGGGATCTTCCTGACTGACCCAAGGATGGAACCTGGGTCTCCTGCACTGCAGGCAGAATCTTCACCATATGAAGAGGAAGAGAGGGCAACAATAAGAACATTAGCAAATAGTTAATTTTCCACAGCTTATGTAAAGATTAGCATTCAGCCAAGTTTCTTAAGCAAAGGAAATAAGATAGTCAAGTGACACATAAATTTAATTGACACACTTTATACACATTCATCACACCGAGCCTCACATACCTGGATAGATCTTTATGTGAAGCTGTAGTTTTTAAGTTGTGTAGTATGTAACTCCAACAACACTACTTACATACTTGCACGCAATGGGAAAAGAAAAGCAAAGTTTCCTTATCAAGATCTTAAAATCAAAATTGTAATTTGATGCAAAACACATATAACCATATATATACAAAATATTATATATATTTCTATTAAAATAGAGCAGTTGCTTTCAGGTATGGGTGGGATAATTTTGATCCCCAGGGAAAATGTCTGGAAGACATTTTTGATTGTCACAATTGGAGGGGGTTAGTGCTTCTGGAATCTAAAGGGTTGAAGCCAGGAAGGCTGCTCAACATCCTACAATACACAACACATTCCCTCTGAACAAAGAATTATCTGGCTCCAAATGCCAACGGTGCCCAGGCTGAGAAACACTGGAGTGCCTGACAAAACAAGAGGACAGCAGAGTTAGGGTATCACAGAAGTTCTGAAACAAAGGTCACACTGACTGTCAAGTCAGAAGACAGGAGGAGTGACAGCAATCAATTCCGCCACTATCTAAAGGGCAATTTACAACTTGGAATCACTGGTGGGAAGTTTTCCCAATGACATCTTTCAAAATTTAGATCTGTAACAGATTATAAGAGGGATGTTATGGTTAACTTTTGATCATCATGGAGAGCAAATACTGTATTATGCTATCAAACAGACCTTAAAGTCAGTCAGAGAAAGTGTGGGCCAAGAAGAACATTGGTTTCATCCAGTACAGCATCACATATTTTATACTTTTATGTGTCTCATTGTTCAAAGATTAGAATCTAAACTTGCCTTCTCAGAATCATGAAAGAGTCCTTCAAATACTTATCAATGGTTTATTGAAACAATTATGAAGATGTAATCGGGAATTTATATTATTCTCTAAACTAAGTTTCCATGGAAGATTTGTATAAGAAAATGAGATGTGATGGAGGATGGGCTCAGAGACTCAAACCAGTTGAATAATCAGTGGGTTGCTACACTGCAAAACAACTTTGCCCTTACATTATTTTGTACACATTTTAAGTGATGGGAGTCAGGAAGACATCAAAGAAAATGAAAGTGAAAAGTAAAGTCACTCAGTCATGTCCGACTCATAGTGACCCATGGACGGTAGCCTGCCAGGCTCCTCTGTCCATGGAATTCTCCAGGCCAGAATACTGCAGTGGATAGCCATTCCCTTCTCCAGGAAATCTTCTCAATCCAGGGATGGAACCCAGGCCTCCCGCATTGCAGGCAGATTCTTTACCATCCGAGCCACCAGGAAAGCCCAGGAACACTGGAGTGGGGAGCCTGTCCCTTCTCCAGCGGATCTTCCCGACCCAGAACTGAACCAGCAGATCTTCCCAACCCAATAATTGAACCACCTACAGTGCAGGTGCATTCTTTATCAGCTAAGCTACCAGGGAAGCCCTTGGAAAATGAAATATTCCCCAAACCTACTTTGGGGGGTTGAGACTAAAACCACTGGCAATTATCTAGGAGAGAGAAATTAAGAGGACAAGGAATTAGTGGGGTCTCACTCTGTGGAGGGTTAAGAGAACTGCCCAAAGTTGCAAGAAATAGAGCTGCAGGGGAAGAGACAACGCACAGGCTAAGTTACCCTCGTCACAGACATTGACTGCGGAAGAGGTGCAAGAGGACAATGAGTAGTGAAACTTGTGACAGACCTTCAACAGAATTAAGACTTCACGGGTTCTTGCAGGGCAAGAGAGATTCTGGAGGTTTTTAGAGTTCCTCTGTGGAGAACGTTTCAGTTCAGTTCAGTTCAGTTGCTCAGTCATGTCCGACTCTTTGCAACCCCATGAACTGCAGCACACCAGGCCTCCCTGTCCATCACCAACTTCCGGAGTTCACCCAAACCCATGTCCATCGAATCAGTGATGCCATCTAGCCATCTCATCCTCTGTCGTCCCCTTCTCCTCCTGCCCCCAATCCCTCCCAGCATCAGAGTCTTTTCCAATGAGTCAACTTTTCGCATGAGGTGGCTAAAGTTTCAGCTTTAGCTTCAGTCCTTCCAAAGAACACCCAGGGTTGATCTCCTTTAGGATGGACTGGTTGGATCTTCTTGCAGTCCAAGGGACTCTCAAGAGTCTTCTCCAACACCACAGTTCAAAAGCATCAATTCTTCAGCGCTCAGTTTTCTTCACAGTCCAACTCCTCTCACATCCACACATGACCACTGGAAAAACCATAGCCTTGACTAGACGGACCTTTGTTGGCAAAGTAATGTCTCTGCTTTTCAATATGCTATCTAGGTGGTCATAACTTTCCTTCCAAGGAGTAAGCGTCTTTTAATTTCATGGCTGCAATCACCATCTGCAGTGATTTTGGAGACCCCCAAAATAAAGTCTGACACTGTTTCCACTGTTTTCCCATCTATTTCCCATGAAGTGATGGGACCAGATGCCATGATCTTCATTTTCTGAATGTTGAGCTTTAAGCCAACTTTTTCACTCTCCTCTTTCACTTTCATCAAGAGGCTTTTTAGTTCGTCTTCACTTTCTGCCATAAGGGTGGTGTCATCTGCATATCTGAGGTTATTGATATTTCTCCCAGCAATCTTTTTTTTTTAATTTTTATTTTTACTTTACTTTACAGTATTGTATTGGTTTTGGTATACATTGACATGAATCCACCACTGGTGTACATGAATTCCCAAACATGAA
>SJYX01011659.1:184536-201951 GCA_006410675.1 Oreotragus oreotragus
GTGTTCCCAATCCTGAACCCCCCTCCCACCTTCCTCTCCATTCCATCCCTCTGTGTCATCCCAGTGCACCAGCCTCAAACATCCTGCATCCTACATCCTGCATCGAACATAGACTGGCAATTCGTTATATGATAGTATACATATTTCAATACTGTTCTCCCAAATCATCCCACCCTCTCCCTCTCCCTCTCTCTCAGAGTCCAAAAGTCTGCTCTACACATCTGTGTCTCTTTTGCTGTCTTGCATACAGGGTCCTCATTACCATCTTTCTAAATTCCATATATATGTGTTAGTATACTGTATTGCTGTTTTTCTTTCTGGCTTACTTCACTCTGTATAATCAGTTCCAGTTTCATCCATCTCATTAGAACTGATTCAAATGTATTCTTTTTAATGGCTGAGTAATACTCCATTGTGTATATGTACCACAGCTTTCTTATCCATTCATCTGCTGATGGACATCTAGGTTGTCTCCATGTCCTGGCTATTATAAACAGTGCTATGATGAACATAAAGAATACTTGTAATTTAGATTTTATTCCTTTTGATAGAAAACCTCTTGAAAAAATTTAATAGACTATTTGAGTCCAATCAAAAATAAGTGATAATAGTCAAATGCACAGTTCCTCTTAGAACATTGTTTTAAAATTTGTAGTATTTATTTAATTTCCGTCCCATGACCATCTCTCTCTTTTGACCAGTTGTGATTCTATGTGCTTTGATTGTGGTATCTCTTTTCCAAGAGACATTTTAACTAATTAAAAGATTTACTCAGCCACAATTTTATTTTATTTTATTATTTTTTTAAGTCTTATAGTTCTTTTTTTTTTAACAGTACTGTATTGGTTTTGGCATGCAAAATGATGGTTTTAAAAGCCTGAGAATGCTCTGCTCTACTAGCTGAGAATGCAAGCTTTAATTAATATGGTGGAAATGAGGTCAAGTGGAAAGAAGCTGGGCTTTGACTAGGGCTGACTCAGTTCTTAGGTTTGCCCCTTATTAGCCTTGTGACCTTGGGCAAATCAGCTAACTGTTCTAAGCATCAGTTTCCCAGCTGTACAGGATTCCATGAAATTATAAATTTCTTGTCGTATAATAAGTACTGCTGCTGCTGCTGCTGCTAAGTCGCTTCAGTTGCGTCCGACTCTGTGCAACCCCACAGACGGCCACCCACCAGGCTCCTCCATCCCTGGGATTCTCCAGGCAAGAACACTGGAGTGGGTTACCGTTTCCTTCACTATTTGGGAAAGTAAATGTCAAGTAGAAACAATATTGTGGAGAAGGCAATGGCAACCCACTTCAGTACTCTTGCCTGGAAAATCCCATGGGCAGAGAAGCCTGGTGGGCTGCAGTCCATGGGGCCGCGAAGAGTTGGACACGACTTAGTGACTTCACTCTCAGTTTTCACTTTCATGCATTGGAGAAGGAAATGGCAACCCACTCCAGTGTTCTTGCCTGGAGAATCCCAGGGACGGGGGAGCCTGGTGGGCTGCCATCTATGGGGTCGTGTGGAGTTGGACACGACTGGAGCAACTTAGCAACAGCAGCAGAAACAATATTCTATTGAAAAATATGGTAATGATAATTTTTTATGAAGCAAATTGTATAAGGTACTGACATATTATACCTATGATTATTTCTTGAGAAAATGGAAATTTGTTTTAATATATGTGGTCCTGACCATGTCAGCTGTTTTGAACATGGCATGACCTTCCCTCCTCAGAATTTTTGAAAGTATTGTTTCTATTTGGAACTTTCTTCTTTGCTCTTAACTTGATTAACTCTTGCTCATTTTCAGATTTTAGTTCAGACTTAACTTCTTCAGAGCTAGCTTCCATGACCACCTGCCTCCACCAACCAAACTTAGATTAGTTTCCTTTGCTTCATGCTCTCTTAATATCATGTTCCTTCCTTTCAAAGTCATTATCTCAATTTTTAATAATGCATATATTAGTTTAATTATTTATTAAAAATATTTCCCCATAGGCCACAAACTTTATGGGGGCAAAACTGTGATTTCTTTTGTGCACCAATATATTTCTAGTGTTTAACATAAAATATATTCTGCATGTAAGTTAAATAAGCAGGGTGACAATATACAGTCTTGACATCCTCCTTTCCCAATTTGGAACCAGTCTTTTGTTCCATCTCCAGTTTTAACTGTTGCTTCTTGACCTGCAGACAAGTTTCTCAGGAGGCAGGTAAGGTGGTCTGGTATTCCTATCTCATTAAGAATTTTCCATGGTTTGTTGTGATCCACACAATCAAAGGTTTTAGCACAGTCAATGAAGGAGAAGTAGGTGTTTTTCTGGAATTCCTTTGCTTTTTCTACGATCCAGTGGATGTTGGCAATTTGATTTCTGGTTCTTCTGCCTTTTCTGAATTCAGCTTGTATATCTAAAAGTTCTCATGATATATACTGTTGAAGCCTAACTTGGAGGATTTTGAGCATTACCTTGCTAGCATGTGAAATGAGTGCAATTGTGCGGTAGTTTAAACATTCTTTGGTGTTGCCTTTCTTTGGGAATGGAATGAAAACTGACCTTTTCCAGTCCTGTGACCACTGCTGAATTTTCCAAGTATGCTGGCACATTGAGTGCAGCACTTTAAGAGCATTATCTTTTAGAATTTGAAATACCTCAGCTGGAATTCCATCACACTGGCTTTGTTCATAATGATGCTTTCTGAGGCCCACCTGACTTCACACTCTAGGATGTCTGGCTCTAGGTGAGTGATCTCACCATCCTGATTATCGAGTCATTGAGACTTTTTTTTTTAAATCACATTATATAATGTTAAATCAGACTATATGAAGTTTTTCTTTCTGAATACTCTGTGAGTTCTTTCGATAATAATGTTGTAAGATTGTCCATTTTTCTATAACTTAGTCAATACTAGTTGTTGATATTATTTTTAATCTTTTCAAATAGGTTGAGTAGCTTTTAAAAATATTTAAACCTATATTAATTGTATTAGTTACTGGTGAATGCTTGCATGTGTGTAAGCTTTAAGCTTTGAGATCTCTCAGAATGGGTTTATATACTATAATTACCTGTTAGGAGCCCTTCTGGAGCAAGTTACAAAAGCCTGTGATACTTTAGATTTTGGGTCTCTAAAATGGGTTTAGTAATACCTACCTTACTATGCTATTATAATGAGTGAATAAATTAAGCATAGAGGGGCTTCTCTCTCAATAAATGATTATTTCATTCTCCTTACTCTATACATTTGGTTACTCAGTTTTATATTAACAGTTTCCATGATGAATGTGGGCTTCCCTAGTGGCTCAGATGCTAAAGAATCCACTTGCAATGGGGGAAGATCTGGGTTCAATCCCTGGGTTGGGAAGATCTCTTGGAGGAGGGCATCGCTACCCACTCCAGTATTCTTGCTTGGAGAATCCCCATGGGCAGGGTAGCCTGGAGGGCTACAGTTCCCGGGGTCAGACACAACTGAGCAATTAAGCACAGCACACAGTACGATGAATGTGTAAAAATATAGAGGAAAGTAACCAAAGTTAATTAACAAGAAATTTATATTTTGTCGTAAGAAGAATGCATATTTATTTTAACTTTATAAATAACTAGCTGTTTGGCAAGAGTAAAGTTTTTCATGGCAAGACTTTAGCTGCCACTGATAGAGGTGATTTCTTTGGAAGGAATGATGCTAAAGCTGAAACTCCAGTACTTTGGCCACCTCATGCGAAGAGTTGACTCATTGGAAAAGACTCTGATGCTGGGAGGGATTGGGGGCAGGAGGAGAAGGGGACGACCGAGGATGAGATGGCTGGATGGCATCACGGACTCGATGGTCATGAGTCTGAGTGAACTCCGGGAGTTGGTGATGGACAGAGAGGCCTGTTGCAAAGAGTCAGACATGACTGAGTGACTGAACTGAACTGATAGAGGTGAAAGAGACATTTTTTGGGTCATTTGTTGCTTTTTATACAGAAGAAACACTTTAAATGTATATTTTCTCCAGAAGTATTTTTGGGAAAGCCCCTTTTTCTTCAAGCTGCCAGCAGACTATAAACATTTAAATAACTGATTTATACTATTAAACACTCCATGGATGAGAGCCTCAGGGCCTCTGTAATAGATGTTACCCTTAGCTTACCCAAAGCTCACTTCTATATTTTACACAACTTTCTGTTCCAATTGCACCTTGTCAAAAAGATCTTCTCTGACTATTCTTCTCAAGAAAACACCCTTGTTGCTCCTTATTGTCCTGTTTGATTGTTCTACTTGGTAAGTGATAGCACTTACCAATACATTATAGTTATCAATTAATATTCCCACTGGAATGTGAGATCTGTGGGAATAGGGAGTATTCCTTATTGTGTTCTCACTTCCTCAAACGTCACCCAGCATATAGAGCAGCCACAATACGTATTTATTAAATGAATGAGTAAATCGAATAAATAATCAGAAAGGGTTCCCTGGTAGCTCAGTGGTAAAAGAATCTACCTGTGAGCAGGAGACGTGGAGAGTTGAGTTCGATCCCTGGACTGGGAAGCTCCCCGCAGGAGGAAATGATAACCTATTCTAGCAATCTTGTCTGGAAAATACCATGGACAGGGGAGCCTGGTGGGTACTGTCCACGGGATTGCAGAAGAGTCAGATGTGACCGAGTGACTAGATCGCAACAACAATAACGAGAAAAAGAGTTCTTATTGGATTATGGAATTTGATTGAATTGACAGTATGATTATATCCCTGCTCACGTGAGTGATGTATTTTATCGACTCTGTATTTAGGCTGTATGTAGATGGCATAATACTCTTTGTCTCCATTTGCATGTTCCTCTATCAAAAGGCAATACTTAGAGGGATCCATTATAATTTCCTCTTTGTCCTTGTATCTTTTGAGAAAAATATAACATATTGGAGGAGCACTTAGCAGTTCAGGCTCTTAGTCTCTTTCCAAGGTGTAGGGTAGCGTGACAGCAGCTCTGTGTTCTATTGCTGTTCTTACTTCCATCAAAATTCTAAAATAAATTATATACATATATTTGGAATAATATATTTGGAAATGAAGTTGGTTAATATTTCTGTTACTGCTTTGTAGCCATGGTCAGAGAAATTGGCAAAGCCAAGAGGAGCCGAAGCAGACATGCCAACTAAAAGTATTAGATACTGAATGGGATCCTGGAACAGGGATAAAAGACCTTAGTTAAAAACTAAGGAAATGAGAATGAAATATGGAGTTTAGTTAATAGCAAGGTATTAACATTGATTCATTGATTGTAACAAATATACCACAGTAATATAAGATGTTAATAATAGAGGAAATTTGGTGCTGGGTATATGAGAACTCTTGATACGGTCTTCTCAATGTTCTGTAAACCTAAAAAACTGTTCTAAAAAAGTCTGTCCATTAAAAAAAAAAAAACTAAACTGTAATGCAATCTGATGAAGAGGTCTCTGGCAAATGGAGCTTAGACATTCTGGTTACATTTGTTTTATTTTAATTGTATAAGGGTTGTTAGAGTTCTCACAGTACATATACTCTTTGCTCTATAAGCAGCTTTTGGCCATCAAACTCTGACCTGAATTGCTTTCTGAGAATGGGTGAGAAAAATGAATGCTCACATCAGTCACATAAAGTTCAATAAGGTGAGTATAGGAGCACTCAGTGCTCAGTTGCTTCAGGGGAGTCTGACTCTTTGCGACCCCAGGGACTGTAGCCCCCCAGGCCCCTCTGCCCATGGGAGTCTCCAGGCAAGAATACTGGTGTGGGTTGCCATGCCCTCCTCCAGAGGGATCTTCCCCACCCAGGGACTGAACCCGGGTCTCCTGCGTCTCTTGTGTTGAAGGCGGACTCTTGCAGTGAGCCGCCTGGGAAGCCTGTTTATAGGAGAGAGACCTAAATTTGTGGATATTCAGTTCCCCACTGAGCATATCTGTGACTATGTCTGCACACACTGTGTCTGAAACAACCATTTCTTAGTTTTTAATGATGCTTGTGGGAGGAAGCAGCTCTCAGTAGAATGTGGCAGCACTGAGGTTGGTCATTCTGTGCCACTAAATATAGTGGATGGAGAGGAACTATTTATGAATGAGTAAGGGAAAGTTGGAACACAGTCTTTATTAAGCAAGTAACCCTGAAAAGTCCCCAGGCTCAAAAATTTCCCCTGCATACCTTCAGAGAGCCATAGGGTTTTAAGACAGCAATGTTTTACTATCTGTCTAAATCACGTCTCTTTGTAATGCAAGATTCGTGTTCACAGATTTCCTATTAAGTGGGAATTAAAATGTTTGACCCACAGGACTATACAAGCTAAATGAGTTCCTGTATACGATAATCATTTTATGTGTAAAGTACTCCATATGGATATACATAATTGTGATGTGTAATCATCAGAGTTCACTGCCTTACAAGCAATTTGTTTCACTTGTTGGTTGGCTATAGCTTTTTAGAAAGCACTTTCTCTCATTAAGTCAATCATCTTTTCCATCATTTTTGTGGTACAAAGCAGGTAATAATGAAGTCCCGCAGATGTGGGTTCAAATGCTGGCCCTCTTAATTACCCATCAGGACCTTGGATAAAAGATATAAGTTCTTTGCTCCCATTTTCCTCATGAATACATAAATGGCCATAATCTCTACCTTACAGCGGTCTTGGTGATGTGATATTGTTGTAAAAATGTGTGTATCGTAAGTGCCTAATAAATGGTAGTAGTTATTATTCTATGAATTTGCCTGTTTTGATTCTACATTAGGTAAGAAAGAGTGAGTAGAAGCCCCAAGGCTTTCCAGCCTCCCAATGACTCTTCATAAAAATATGCCTGAACCTCCATTTCTGAGTAATAAAGACAGTGAGTGGCATGATTCTATTCCTCTTATTGCATTTCTCATTCTAGGAAAAGGAAGCCTGAGGGACTGATTCTTTGTTTGGCAAATGGCTTGTCTCATAGTGAAGTCACATCGTGTAAAATGTGGCTTCCCTTCCTTATCAGGAAAATGGACAGTTCTGTTAGCATGCAGTTAATTTTTCCTTCTAGAGGTTCCGTATTTAGAAATAGGATAAACCCTGCAGGCAAGTAGTACTTTTAAAGAACATTTTATTTATTAATTTGGCTGCATTGAGTCTGAGTTGTGGTGCACAGGCTATGTAGTTGTGGCGGGTAGGCTTAGTTGCTTTGAGGCATGTGGGATTCTAGTTCCCCAACTGGGGATTGAACCTGCATCCCCTGCGTTGCAAGGTGGGTTCCTAACCACTGGGCCATCAGGGGAGTCCCAAGTAGGATTTCTTGTAACTTCTCCATCAAGAGCCATAGTGCTGCGTCACTCTAACTTTGCTAGATGTCATCTACGTAGATGGCATGTGAATGACACGCTCTGGAGTCGTGCAGTGTGTTGCTGCCAATCAGTAATCTGCTGTTTTGCAGTTGTTCTGAGGCAGAATGCCCAGAGAGCTGTGCTTTCCTCAGGCTAGCTTAGTGGACCTCGAGCGTGAGTACACATAACTGTGACCTTATTCCATCAGCCTAACATTTTGTACAGGGATGTTTTGTCATGCTGTATTTGACCTTAGGAACTGGCTCTAAGACGACCCTCTCCCCCCTGCCTTATTCTAACACTTGGCTCTGCTGTGCTATCAGATCAAATCTCAAGTCATTACTGTGCTTGCCAGTGGTTAGTAGCTGGGTTGGAATCTTCCTTGAATTGCGTATCCGGATCAGATTTCATCATCTATCAACCTTCATGGAAAATGGCAGTTAGTCTTTTACAGCTCTTCCTGCTGCCCAGCAAAATCATTTGATATAATCTTTTGTTAAAAAGCTATTTTCTTCTAGCATGTTTGCTAAGAGAGAGTACAAGAGAGAGGATGGACTGACGAGTGTGTTTCATGGTGAAGAAACATATTTCTCTTTTCCTCAGAGATGCTCTCTGTTGCATTAGGTTTTTGCTATAGTTACTTGATATTTCTTTCACTTTCAGTATACCACAGGGAAATAAAAAAGCACAGGTCCATCTGGAAGTCTTTCCTAGAAAAGATTGGTTATATATTCAAGCCATATATTTTTTTAAAGATACATTTTACAAAAGATACAAATTACATTTGGCCACCTGAAGTTTTTTTTTCCATGTGATCTTCTTGTAATTTGAAATAAAGCCAGAAGTAAACTCTCTGGGAGGCCCAGCACCTACCATAACTTTAAAACGTTATAGCCCTTTCAGCTAAAAGGCAGAGCTGGCTTCTAAAGCTAGTTGGTTCATTTTAGAGCTGTGGCCCTTGAGCTTGGTACTTAGAAGCAGCTCCAAATGGTAGCTCTGATTCTTTATTTCTGTAATTCTCAGTTCACCATCAATTTAGTAAAACTTTAGAAAAAGGAAACAAATATTGACAATGGCAAATTATTATTTAGAAGTACTCTATTTTTAGAAATGTCAAGTGTGTTTTATCATAAGTATAATAATGAGGATTATGATGATGGATGGATGAAGCATTTCTAGAACCTCATCTTTATTATTGGAAAAGATCTACATCCATGGACTGTAAATCTACCATGGAGAGTATATCATGTTAAATTCTGTGTCATTTGCTTTAAATAAGTCTAACCATTTTATTAACTCTTTGTTGTTCCTGAAAACATGAGATTATCATTATAGTGGGGGAAAGCAATTAAAATGTTAAGCTTTTTCTAGGCGTGAGCGTTTTATTATAGTGAAATGCAATTCAGTTCCTCGATTTATGTCAGAGTCACAGATTTTGAACAGCCCTTAGAATTCAGTGACCTACTTGTACAAATGATCAATCTAAAGAGATTACATAGTTTCTCACAGCTTTCACCATTGTTTGTTTATTTGTAACTGTATATGTACCTCTTATTTTTAGGGGAGAAAAAAGATAGCAGTACACAGCAATACCTTGTAAAGAACATGTGCTCAATAAATGCATTTTAGATTGTTGTATAATAAATGTCTACATAGAAATGCAAGTGATGTTGCTCATGTATGAAGGTGCCTCTGCTTCTTACCAGGGTATCTGCCCCAGAGAAGTATTTTTGTGAATCAGAAGTGTCAAGAATATGCTCCAGTCTTAAGTTGGAAGTGAATTCTGACATTCATTCTAAACGTCTGTGCCTCTGGTCGTCTCCTGTCGTTAGTTTCTCAGTTGAGTAGCTGACAGTCAGTAACGTGCTCTTAAATACCCTGGACTGGTCATGTTCCTGAAAAAACAGTGCGGAAGCAAAGAACATACTTGAAATTTGAGTCACTCTTTAACTCTCCTGTTGCTTAAGATTAATTTTAGTCCAAAGTGAGACATAGCTGTAGTTCCGTGATCTTTCTCACCATATTTGACAACGGCAGCTGCATTAGGTTAAATCAAACTGGTCTTTTCAATCTTTCCATTTAAGAATATTTCTGTTTAAGCAAATGATACATTATTTTTGGCACTTCTTCTCCTGGTTAAAAGGGGCATCATTCATCTCTTTGTCTAAGTCAAATATCTCTTCTTCATTCCTGGTATCAAATCAGTCACCAGATCCTGCTCATTTTATGTCTTAACTATTTCTTCAACACCCTACCTTCCCCATTTATCACTTTTATCACTGGCCTCGTTCCCACCATCGCAATCTCTCATATGTCGTCACCTTTTGGATAATCCCAATCCAGTTATTCTGTCTCCCAAAAAGTCTTTCAACTGTTGGCTGAGGAATGTCAGTTCCACCATGCCACTTACATATGAGCGATCCCTGTTGCTACAGGGCGAATTCCCATCCGCACAGCATACTGCACGGGGCGGCCGTGATCTGCTCCCTGCATTCACATCCAGCCTCTTCTCTTTGCTCTAATAACACTAAATGGCTTCTGCTCACACAGCCTGCTGTTTAGTGGTTTAGTTCCCCCCCCGCCCCAGCTCCTTTGAACTTTCGTATCTTCCCTTACATCACTACAATGTATTTGTCTCTTAGACTTAACATACTGTACTGATTCATATTATTCTTCTCTTAGTCTAACACAGATCATTAATCCCTCAAGTATAGTTACCATTCTTTTTATTCATGTTTTTTTTCAATGGGTATAATTTCTTTTTATTTGAAAATATCTCAAACCTGACTTGGATATTGCTTAAGCATTTTGTTGCTTCCACCCCTGAACAACTCATTGCTGAGTTCTTCTTTCTCAATGATATCGTGACATCCTACAATTTTTTCTGGTATTCTTGTTTTTAACTGTTTAGCTTGCTGAATAAAAGTTGTTAAGTTTGATACATTTAATGCTATTTCCTTCATCTTTCTGGAATTAGAGATACTTTTAAAAATAATCTTTCTTCTTAAATATCTACAGTAGGACCTACCACAAAGCCAGCTCTCTATAAATAATTACTAGGCTGAAATGAGCTATATAATTGTGGTTCTATTCTGATGTTGCCTTTTGACATGATTTATATATAACTCTACCCTTTGATTTCAGACACCATAATCAATTTAAAATGTCTTTGTGTTAAGAGTGTTCAGTTGTCTTCATGTAGGATACTGTGTATTCCAAGCATTTTGAGAAAGAAGAGTTCTCTTCTAGGATTATGGAGTTTTGACAAGATTTCCATGCTAATTAAATAAACAATTATTAGGTTCCAGCTACAATGTCTGACTCTCTGTGACCCCATGGAGTATAGCCTGCCAGGCTCCTCAGTCTGTGAAATTTTCCAGGCAAGAATACTGGAGTGGGTTGCCATTCCCTTCTCCAGGGGATCTTCTTGACCCAGGGATCAGAACCCAGGTCTCCCACATTGCAGGCAGACGCTTTACCATCTGAACCACTGGGGAAGCCCACAGTGTTAGATGCTAAGAATACAAATTTGATGTTGCCTTAAAGAACACCCTGTTCTCAAGGAACAGCTGTGCCTCCACAGCTGCATTTAATTTAGAATACTTTATTCGCCTGAGTTGGTGAGCGAGAGAGGGATTGGGACTGAGTAATGAGAGGAATTGATTTAAATGCCATGGAAAGTTTAGTCCATCATTCCATCATGAGATGGACTTGAACCCCTTCTCGGTCTCAGCTTCTGCACGACTATTTGATCTGTAAAGTTAAGACTGTCCATCCTCTACTTTAGAGGAAACTTCAGTATTTGAAAGTGAGAACGTCTTCTATGGCAACTTCAGAGACAGTGTTCAGGGAAAGACTGTGACACGCTGTGTTTAGGGATGTAGTAAAGTTTTATCAAAACTTGCATTTATTTGTGTGGTTATGTGACACCTCTTTTCTCCACTAGATTATAAGTTCCCTGCTGCTGCTAAGTCTCTTCAGTCGTGTCCGACTCTGTGTGACCCCATAGATGGCAGCCCTGGGATTCTCCAGGCAAGGATGCTGGAGTGGGTTGCCATTTCCTTCTCCAATGCATGAAAGTGAAAAGTGAAAGTGAAGTCGCTCAGTCGTGTCCGACCCTCAGTGACCCCATGGACTGCAGCCTTCCAGGCTCCTCCGTCCATGGGATTTTCCAGGCAAGAGTACAGGAGTGGGGTGCCGTTGCCTTCTCCAAGTTCCCTGATAACAGGGAGTATATCTACCTTGTTTATTACACTGGCACTATTAGCATTTCTGATCAGGGCTTAGTCCTGTCAGACTCTTGATAATCCTTTGGACTGTAGCCCACCAGGCTCTTCTGTCCATGGGATTTTCTAGACAAAAATACTAGAATGGGTTGCTATTTCCCCTTCCAGGGGATCTCCTTGACACAGGGACTAAACCCACATCTCCTGTCTCCTGAGTTCCTTGCACTGTAGGTGAGCCACTTGGGAAGCCATTAATTAGCATTTAGCAAAACTTAACAGGAACTCAATAAATATTGAAAGGGGTTATCATATGTTAATGTGATTTTCCTTTTCAATAGGTTTATTTAGATATTTAAACTGCTTTTATGATCTTTAATTGTAAATTTATTTTCTCTAACTTGTAAATTATCTTCTTTGGTGTTCTAGTAACATATATGATTTAATTTATTTTAAAAATAAACAGTAAACTTTAGTAGAAATAAAACATCTCCATTTTATCTTAAAAGCTTGATGAAGTTTAAAAAGAACACTCACCTTTTGGGTCATATGATCATTAATTTTTTGTGTCAGCTTGATTGGGTCAGACAGTACCCAGACATTTGGATGTATGTTACTGTGGGCACGATTGTACGGGTGTTTATGGATAAGATGACATTTGATTTGGTAGACTGAGTAAAGATACCCTCCCTAACGTGGATGTGCTTTGTCCAATCAATTGAAGACCTAAATAGAACAAAAAGGCTTGAGCCAGGAAATGAGTATTTTCCTGCCACTGGGTTAGAGCTCACCCTTTAGATTCCCCTACTTCTCAGGCCTTTGGATTCGGGTTGGAACTACACAGTCGTCTCTTGTGAGTCTCCAGCCTGCCAACTGCACACCTTGAGATTCTTAATCTTTGTGTCACATGAGCCACTTCCTTTTAATACATCTTATTAGATGTATTCCTCCTGTTTCCCTAGAGACCCCTGACTTATACAGGTGGATTTATCTAGGGTTAAAATTTAAGTGCTGGACAATCCATGGTAAATGCAGCTATTTTAACTACCATAAATTATTTCAATGATAACTCAGTAAATATTCTTCTACACTGTAATAATTATTGTTATACCTAACTCAACAAATCATGTTTATATCAAACTTAAAGGACCTTATCGTCCATGTTTATCACCATTCGTTACAATTTAGGGTTAATGGCTGTTGAACGGTTGAGACCCAGTTGTTAGAGATGTACTTGAACCAATAACGTTGGGTTCTTCTTAATGTCGTTCCTAAATACAATTTATGTTTTTAGAGTGGAAGCACATTCTAGTTCTCACATAAGCATGCAGGAAAAGTCCTACAGTTATACCATTTATCTGCAGTTTGAAACTTCTCTAGATACACAAAGAATAGCCGTTATAAATTTGAACTCCAATTTATGGAATGTGGTAGCTACCACTCTTATCCTGTAGCTATGTTAAGCCTGGCTAGGTAGTCACAACTGAAACCAAGCTTAGTGGGTGGGTAGAATAAGAGAAAAAACTAAGAGCTAATGTTCTAGTGAACTTAATATTTGAATTTTATCTTAGTCTCATAAACCTTCATTTTATAAATTCTTGTTCTATGCAAATTGTAATCCATAGTCAAAGTTTAGCTGTTGGTAAAATTTTTTGATAAATAACCTTCCTGGAAACTTTGCTGTTAACAACATACTATGATTTCTTTAATTTTAAAGAAACTATAAAGTAAAGAAATATAATAAATATAACTTTAAGCCCTAGCTCATATCTAATTCTTATGTGGTTATCCATGGTTGGAATTAGAAAAACATGTCTATTTTTTACCTCTCCTTTTTAATTTAGATAACATCTGCTTTGCTTTGATGTTTATTTAAAAAAAAAAAAAAAACCTCAGGGTAAATAGCTTGCTCTATTTAGACTTAGGAAAATATCCCTAAATCTCAATATAACAACTGTATTATTAGAATTTAAAGTATGAAGATGACTTTATGCACAAAGTAGGTACTCTACAATGTGAATATATCTCAAGGAGTCTTAAACAGCTATCTGTCAACTCTGTGGAAACTTTTCAAGTTATTCTGAAAGTAGCTTCAAGTCAGACACATCAGCATCTGAAATGCCTATAATGTTTCAGAAAATGGATCAAAAGGAGGGAATCATGCCCAGTATTCTAATATGATAAATGATTTAATAATTTAGACACAAGATAGTTCTCCAGAGCAGACTGTGGTTAGCCAAATATTTTCCTCCCTTTCTTCTCTTAAGCAAGATCATCCTGTTTTATAACAAAGACTCCTTGTAAATTTAGTGTTCCTAATGAAATATTAGAACTTTTTCTTGATATTTCTGCTTTAAAAATTGGTAAGTGAAACAAACTGAAATAACAAAATAACTTAATCAAGTATATTTCTCCAGTGATTTAGATAGGCTATTCTGTATCTATGCTCTGATTCAAGATAAATGTACTACCAAATATTATCTTCATGATAATTCAGTAAATGCTTATGTGGTAAGCGTTGTTTTTATAGTATGTTGAACTCAAAATATTCCATAAAGCAATTTTGTCTCTCACTTCTTTGTTATGTTCTTGGCGGAAATATATAAATATATTGTCTTTTGCTGCTACTGCTAAATCACTTCAGTCGCGTCCGACTCTATATGACCTCATAGACGACAGCCCACCAGGTTCCCCCGTCCCTGGGATTCTCCAGGCAAGAACACTGGAGTGGGTTGCCATTTCCTTCTCCAGTGCATGAAAGTGAAAAATGAAAGTGAAGTCGCTCAAGTTGTTTCCAACTCTTAGCGACCCCATGGACTGCAGCCCACCAGGCTCCTCCGTTCATAGGATTTTCCAGGCAAGAGTACCGGAGTGGGGTGCCATTTGGGGGAAACACAATCTCATTCCTTGTACTCTCAAATCTAGATACGGGCAGGAAATATTTATAGTAGATTCAGCTATAGACCATCGCAATAGAGCAAATACTCTGACAATGCAGGTCACAAAGTTTTTTTTACTTCCCAGGACATATAAAAGTTGTGTTTACACTATGTTATAGTGAAGTGGTATAACAAAAAATTATCTACCTCAATTAAAAAATACTTTATTGCTAAAAATTCCAACCATCATCTGAGCTTTCAGTGAGTCATAATCTTTTTACAGTAGTCACATCAGAGATCACCAATCACAGATCACCATAACAGATACAATAATAGTGAAGATGTTTGAAATTTTGTGAGAATTATAAAAACATGACATATGGACACAAAGTGAGCAAATAAATGCTAGTGGGAAATGGCATCAGAGGTTCCCTTATCACAGGGTCATCACAAGTCTTCATACGGTTAAAAATACAGTATCTGTGAAGCATCATAAAACAAAAGCACAATAAACTGTGATATGTCTATATTTATTTCCAAAATTCTTTAACACATTTCCAGTTGCATTATTTGTGGCGCATAACATTGTTTGAAACAGGAACTACCTAAGTTCAGTGACTTAACATCTGATGCACTGTATCATGCAATCACAAACATCTAGCAATTTAACAAACCCATTTTCACTGAAACAGTCGGAGTCGTAGGACTTAAGCACAACTGCAAAAGCTAGTAGCTGTAGAAATGTCATGGACTCCTGCATTTCAGTCTAACATACTTGTGTAACACTATGCCGCCTTCCAGAGACAAACCATTCCTTCTAGGTGCTGCTCTTCCCTTGTCTGTTTATTTTCTTTCACAGGAACTGTGTTATTGATTCCATCAGTTTCTCTCGTCTCTGTGACCAATAGCCTTGCAGGTCTAATTCCCCATCTACTAGTCTGCAGCCATGAAATTAAAAGACACTTGCTCCTTGGAAGAAAAGCTGTGATCAACCTAGACAGCGTATTAAAAAGCAGAGACATTACTTTGCCAACAAAGGTCTGTCCAAAGCTATGGTTTTTCCAGTGGTCATGTATGGATGTGAGAGTTGGACTATAAAGAAAGCTGGGTGCCGAAGAATTGATGCTTTTGAACTGTGACATTGGAGAAGACTCTTGAGAGTCCGTTGGGCTGCAAAGAGATCCAACCAGTTTATCCTAAAGGAAATCACTCCTGGGTGTTCATTGGAAGGACTGATGTTAAGCTGAAACTCCAATACTTTGGCCACCTAATGCGAAGAACTGACTCACTTAGAAAAGACCCTGATGTTGGGAAAGATTGAAGGTGGGAGGAGAAGGGGACAACAGAGGATGAGATGGTTGTATGGCGTCACTGACTCTATGGACATGAGTTTGAGTAAACTCTGGAAGTTGGTGATGGACAGGGAGGCCTAGTGTGCTGCAGTCCATGGGGTCGCAAAGAGTAGGACATGACTGAGAGACTGAACTGAATTGAAGTAGTCTTGAAGAAGCCTCTGGGAGTCTATTCATCCTGTCACTCTCATGGTGTTTAGAGGAACTGACCACAAAAATATTTTGTTCTTGCTCAGGGAAGATTAGTTCTTTATTCATCCAATGATCACTGAAGGTTCCCCTAAATTCATAGAGAAGGCAAGTTGTGGAATCAGACTCTCTGAATTTAATTTAAGCTTTATCATTGTCCAACTACATAATTTTACCTGATAAGCCTAATTTTCTATATTTCAAAATGAGAATAATAATGAGAAAATAGGAATGCAGCAATTGGTACAAAGTAATAAATGTATGTTAGCTATTATAAAGGAAAGAAGGAAGGGGTGATGATTATTTGGTAGATATCTAACTTTGATAATTATTTGGTAGGTAGCTTAGTGATAAGTTTCATTATAATCATTCAGTGCCATTGAGTAATAACTATTAATATCTCAATGGATATTAGTTTTCTGAAGAACAATGCTTAGAAGTATTAACATAGTTATAAGAACTTTATGTCTAACTGTACCATTTTCCCCTACATGGTGTATAAAATATCTCTATCAATATAAAATAGGATTCAAAGGAACAAAAAGTAAGGAAAGAAATTTGTTATCTTTAAGGACCTCAGGGAGGAACTAAATAACCAAGTACATCAGTTCAGTCGCTCAGTTGTGTCTGACTCTTTGCGACCCCATGAATCGCAGCACGCCAGGCCTCCTTGTCCATCACCAACTGCCAGAGTTCACCCAAACTCTTGTCCATTGAGTCAGTGATGCCATCCAGCCATCTCATCCTCTGTCTTCCCCTTCTGTCCCCAGTTCCTCCAGGCATCAGAGTCTTTTCCAATGAGTCAACTCTTCGCATGAGGTGGCCAGAGTACTGGAGTTTCAGCTTTAGCATCAGTCCTTCCAAAGGACACCCAGGACTGATCTCCTTCAGAATGGACTGGTTGGATCTCTTTGCAGTCCAAGGGACTCTCAAGAGTCTTCTCCAACACCACAGTTCAAAAGCATCAATTCTTTAGCACTCAGCTTTGTTCACAGTCCAACTTTCACATCCATACATACCACTGGTAAAACCATAACCTTGACTAGACAGACCTTAGTTGGAAAAGTAATATCTCTGCTTTTTAATATGCTATCTAGCTTGGTCATAACTTTCCTTCTAAGGAGTAAGCATCTTTTTAAATTCATGGCTGCACTCACCATCTGCAGTGATTTTGGAGCCCCAAAAATAAAGTCTGACACTGTTTCCACTGTTTCTCCATCTATTTGCCATGAAGTGATGGGACCGGATGCCATGATCTTTGTTTTCTGAATGTTGAGCTTTAAGCCAACTTTTTCACTCTCCTCTTTCACATTCATCAAGAGGCTTTTTAGTTCCTCTTCACTTTCTGCCTTAAGGGTGGTGTCATCAGCATATCTGAGGTGATTGATATTTCTCCCTGCAATCTTGATTCCAGCTTGTGCTTCTTCCAGCCCAGCGTTTCTCATGATGTACTCTACGTATAAGTTAAATAAGCAGGGTGACAATATACAGC
>SJYX01011659.1:211386-223122 GCA_006410675.1 Oreotragus oreotragus
TTACAAACTTTAAAACGTGAAGGGGCTTGGCATATACTCTAAATGATTGATATAGATAAAACATATAGTGTGATACAATCTGGTTTAAACCTTCAGTTTTAACAGACATGGGATAGAAAAATCTCTCTCTCTTAAACAAATTCAACATAAAATTTTCATGATGAATGGAAAAATGGTCTTTGCCTCTGTCAGGGAGCTACTTGGTAGTGCATGAGGCTGTTAAAGATTGGAGGGGAAATACCTCTCCTGAGGGTAACTTTCAATCTGCTCTAATGTCAACTGGTGGTTGACAGGTGCAGTGATGCCAGCTGTCTTAGGATTTCAAGAGAACTGAGAAACCCAATCTTTGCATATAATCTCCTGTTTTTTTTCATTGTGGGCTTGAAAATTGTGTGGGCCAGACAGAGCGAAGCTGTGCATCGTGGCCTCCAGGAGGCTTGTGAACAGCCACAGCAGACCCGTGTCAGGCTCTCAAGTTGCTTATGTATCAGTGTCTCACTGACTGGAGTGCATTGGTGGACTCATCACCTGCATTGCCTGTGAACTTGTTACAAATGCAGAATCTCAGACTCTGCTCCAGATCTCCTGAAAAGGAATCTATATTTAAGTAAGTCTCATGTGACTGTGCTCAGGTGGTAAAGAATCTGCCTGCAATGCAGGAGACCTCGGTTCTACCCTTGCCTCAGAAAGATCTCCTGGAGAAGGAAGTGGCTACCCACTCCAGTATTGTTGCCTGGAGAATTCCATGGACAGAGGTGCCTGGTGTGTCCACAAAGAACTGGACACAACTGAATGACTAACACTTTCACTTTCCACAGTTTTATGTGATTTTTACGTTCATAAGCATTTGACCAGTTCTGGCCTAGAAAGGCATCAAAAAGAAAAAGTTAACTTTTCTCTCGGTCATGACTTTGAATTTAGGGTCCTTTCCTTTTACTTCCTTTTCCTATGCCCACTGGCCATTTTCAATGATTCTTGGTCTCTCCTAGAGAGCAGCTCACTGTAACTTGCATGGAAATAAATCTTCTGAAATGATTACAGGGTGTTTCAGTAAATGACTAGTACATACCATCACATCACATCATGCTTTAACTTAATGGGATATTTGAGTATTTACGGGCATTCTGTCTGTCATCCTGGAGCTCTGACATCAATCTTTATTGCTCTTTCTTGCTATTTTGCCTTATATCTACTTTCTCATATTTATTTTACTCAACAGTATGTGATCTTTCCCTAGCTACAGCCTGGTCACACCTCTGTGAACTTCAGTTTCTCAATTTGAATTGCAAGCCTGTGCGTCCTCCTGGGCTTCGTGCTGGCTGTTTTCTGTGGTTCTTTCTCCTGCTTTCTTTCATCATGAATGGCACATGGGGTCTCCGCCAGCCAATTCTAAGCTCCTACTTTGTCTTGTTTTCTTTTTTATTGGCATACTGTATGTTCCAGTCGCTGATAGGCATGTGTGTTGTGGTGTCTGTATGTATGATGTGTCTGTGTTCTTTGTTATTCATGAGATTAAACATGGTCTTGGAACTGTGTAATTCTAAAAATATCTTAAGAGAGAAAGTCTCTGTCCATATTTTATTGTGGATTCTATACCCACTGAGCTCAGTGTCCAGTCTCACAACCCTTTTTTTCTTTAGAGCTCTGTGTCCAAGTGGTTAACAGTTCAGCTGACCTAATACAGGAACATCTTATTGATAATTTCTATTATAAGTACCTATTTTTATTTGACCTTCCTTTACTTTTGAAAATTATACTCTATTTGTTTCTTATAGTAGCTGTTACAGGTTAGGTGTCTCCTATATTTCCATTTTCTAGAATACAATGACTATGGAAATTAGCTAATTAACTAAAGCCATACACACTTGAACCAACACTGAATCTCTGGCTTTTGATGCTTTTTTTGGAATCATGTTATATCCCATATTCTCTGGAAAGCATGATATCCTTATAGTCCATTTGCATTTTATCTCATTTCAGTTATCATCAAACTAGTCAAACTGAATGAATATGTTTTCTTCTTGTCATATATATAGTTAAATATTAGCATAAAGCTATTGGAACTTGCTGACAGATGGTACACAGGATATGAAAGAAAGAGGGTAGTCAAGAATGACACCAAGGTTTTAGAATGACCAGTTGGAAGGATAAAATTGCTGGGATGTAAAATGGGGAAGAATGCAAGAGGAGCCAGTTTGGGTGAGGTTGGGATCAGTGGCTAAATTTTGTAAACATTAGGTTTGAGATATGTATCAGGGCTCTCCAGAGAAATAGAGTATTTTACATATATACATATATATAGAGAGAGTATATGAAGAGATTTACTATTTCTTATAAGGTATTGGCTCGCAATATTATGAAGGCTGAAAAATCCAGCTACCTAATCTCTGAAAGCTGGAGACCCATGAAATCTGGTGTAGTTCAAAGGCATAAGAGCCAGAGAGCTGATGGGGAGATTCCAGTCCAGGTCTGAAGACCTGAGAGCCAGGAGTGCAAAGAGGGGAAGATCCATGTCTCAGCTTAATCAGTTAGGCAGGGACCGAATTCAACCTTCCTCTGCTTTTTGATTCTGTCAGGACCTCAGTGGATTGGAGGATGCTCATCCATATGGGGGAGGGCCACCTGGTTTATTCAGTCCATCAGTTTAATGCTAATCTCTTCAGTAACACTCTCACAGACACCCCAGAGATAATGAAATGTCTTACCAGATATCTGGGCATCTTGTGGTCATGTTAGGTTGGCACATACAGTTAACCAGCACATGATGCTTTTTGGATCACTAAGTAGAGATAGTGGATTGGAAGTTAGTATAACTTATACTAAGATATAACAATAGTATGAAAAAAGGACCCATGAATTTAACACTTGAAAGTCATTATTGACCTTGACAAAGCCAATGTAGAGGGAGCATGCAAGGTGGAATCATAAAATGCAACGGACAGAGGTTTCTCTGGACTAGGCGCTAGGGGGTGCAGGATGGTCTGTCCAAGGCTTCTTGAGGAGACGAACTGGTCAGACCTGAAGATATGGTGTGAATGTTAGAACAGGGAAGGGTAAAAAGTTTAAAATTTCAATGCTATCTGGATCATACAATGAGGCATATTTTATGTGTTCAAATTTTTTAAGTTTTATATCTTTTTCAAAATAAGTTGTTCATTCACTAGCTACAAAATGATCCGTAGTATAGTCAGCTTAATTTCTGTTCCTTATAATTTCTTTTTCTTCTGTTTTTGTTATGTTTTCTCTGCCACGTACTGACTTCCTTCTTTTCTCTGGCTGCCTCCTTGAAATTGTGACCTTTTGTTCCTTTCACCTCCAAATTTGTTAAATAGACTTCTCAACAGAAGGAGCAGTTTTGTTCTCCTCAACTTTCTTCTACGTGAAAATCACATTAAAGTTTCCATGCAGGTTGGGCCTGGTGTCTGCCTCTTTGTTTCTTTATGGAGGGAGAACTTGGCCTTTTTATTCTTTGATTTATTTGATCTTTTTTTTCAGTATGCTTTTCTTAACTCTGCTCTCACAATGCAGTCATCTTGAGGGCAAAAGAAGGCACAGATTCTGAACCTGAAGGCAATTTAGCATAGGTTAATCTCAGTGGTTATAAAGTCTTCCCCAGTTGAAGGGGCTTTGCCGATAGCTCAGCTGGTAAAGAATCCACCTGCAATGCAGGAGATCCCAGTTCCATTCCTGGGCTGGGAAGATCTGCTGGAGAAGGGATAGGCTACCCACTCCAGTATTCTTGGGCTTCCCTTGTGGCTCAGCTGGTAAAGAATCTGCCTGCAATGTGGGAGACCTGGGTTCAATCCCTGGGTTGGGAAGATCTCCTAGAGAAGGGAACAGCTACCCACTCCAGTATTCTGGCTGGGAGAATTCCATGGACTGTATAGTCCACGGGGTCACAAAAAGTCAGACACGACTGAGCAACTTTCACTTTCACTTCACTTTCCCCAGTTGAATGTGGAACGTGAAGCTTACCTGGAGATTGTTCGCTCTGTACAGCTTCCCATATCTGGATTATTCTTGGCATAGATCTTGCCTTCTCTGGTTTTCTGAATCAACACATCCGTTTTTCTTTCAGCTCTGTCCTTCTTCTCTGCTTCATATTCAGGCTGAGCTGTTGCTGCCTTTCTTTGAGTTTCAGCTGAGCTACCCTACTTCCTTAAAGAGGAAGGTTCTCTCCTTTCTGCTTGGGATCTCTGCGTTTGGTTGACTCTGAAGCTCTAAACTTATCCAGTGGTGTCTTTCTGAGTGGCATATAGAGGGGCCTTCTGAATTTAGCAATAGTTGTCCACCTTAAGAATGTGTGTAGGGTGCTTGTGGAAGAAGAGATGGTCCTACAGTAAATGATTTCATTATAATTACCTTCACTCTTATTTCTTCCTCTGAAACAAGTGATATATATTCTTATTTTCTTTATTTCTGGCATTTCATTTTAGTTGTTAGATGTTGTTTTCCAAAATTATCTCCTGACACTTTGACTAGATATTTTGTTGATGGTGGAACTGCCCTGAATTACCTCCCTTACTTAATTGTCTTTAATTAGTATACTACTGTACCTGAAACTGGTTTCTGGACAGATTATGCTCACTCTATGAGTGGTCAATCCCACTAAACCTGTAAATTGCTGGACTGGTAACCAACCATTTGATTGAATGAACCACTGTGTTGTTTTTACATGTGTAGACAGCCCCTATGATGCCGGGCCTGTGAAAAATGCACTAAAGATTATCCAAAAAGGTAGGTGGTCATGAAAACCAAGCCAACATGGAACTAAAACGCACAATAGTACTTGTTAAATTTACTTTAGAACGACCACCAGCTTCTCTGAATTCTAACATATTTTCGGCTTAGGACCAAAAGTTGTTTGCGTGACTATTTTATTATACTTCTATCCACTTTAATTTTTCTTCTGTATGTTATCTGCATAGGTGTTGGTGTTTTGTTTTCCTGCTGTGCTGGTCATGCCATATGGTTGCTTTCATTTATACAGATACTTTATTTTAAAAAGTTATTAAGAAAAAAATTGGAAATAAGTATGATTAAGTGCTGCCAATGCATACATGAAGTGCATGCATGCTAAGTTGCTTCAGTCATATTCGTTTGTGACCCTATGGACTGTTGCCCACCAGGCTTCTCTGTCCATGGGATTCTCCAGGTAAAAATGCTGGAGTGGATTGCCATGCTCTGCTCCAGGGAATCTTCCTGACATAGGGATTGAACCTCGTCTCTTATGTCTTATGCATTGGCAAACATGTTCTTTACACCAGTGCCACCTGGGAAGCCCATAAATGAAGGTATGATAAATTATCCTTATACTTATTGCTCAGTGGTAGCAAAGTCATGATGTCATCTCCCTAGTCTCTATGCCTTTGAATGTATCTGCAATTATTTCATTAAAAACTCACCTTTCAGCATAACAAAATGTAATCTATGTCTTTGGGGATTTGGGGATTTTTAGTATCAGCTGGAACCTCAGTATTCAGATTTAGAATGGATTAATATGTTATAAGCTATTAAAAAATATGGGAAAAATATATATCTACTTGCATTCATTAATGATTGTCCGCAAGTGGGGAAAAAGGATTTTCTTTGACATGCATTTCTTTATGTCATCATGAAGTATTTTGTTTGAATGAAATTCTCTAGATTTTGTATCATTACCTAAAACACTATATGTGTGGAGGGAAAAGCGTCATTCGTTTTTAAAGTAGGGAGACCTACACATTGCAAAAGGGAAATAACAGGATGGCAAGGACATAGAGAACTTGAGTGACTTGTCCAAGGTTATAGAAGTTGTATTCTTTTTCATTTTTCACATTTTTTAAATGACACCCATCTTTATTTTATATTACATTATTGTTTAATCTCGTCTCGAGCCTCTTGCTATGAAGCTGCCTAAGCTATGAAATGGAACTTCTTTGCCATGCTGTACATTCTCTCTTGCTGTCGTTTAGCCTCTAAGTCCTGTCCAACTCTTTGTGATTCTGTGGACTGCAGCATGCCAGGTTCCTCGGCTCATGGAATTTCCCAGGCAAGAATAGTGGATTGCCATTTAGTTCTCCAGGGCATCTTCCTGACTCAGGGACAGAACCTGAGTCTCCTGCATTGGCAGATGGATTCTTTACCACTGAGTCACCAGGGAAGACCCCTTTTTCACACTTAATTTCAACTATATTAGATTTATGTCTTTGGTTTACAGTTATGTTTTCAGTTTTCAGTTAAATATTTATACCCCACTGGATTTTATCTCCAAATTTAATGCATTTCTCATTCTTGGAAGATTTTGAATTAATAACAATGTTACTCAGTATAGAAGTAATATGTTTATCTTCTATAACAATAGTACTTATTTTAATAAATGCTATATCAACAGTGACTGGCCAGATCCATAAAAATATTAGAATAAAAATGGCCACAGTAATTAACTTTTGTGTAATGAAAAGTATGTAAATGTGCTGAGCTAACTAAACATTTTGGGTTGGTGTTGAATAATGAAGTACACGGGCCATGGGGACCTGGAGCTTCCTTCATTTTGCTGAGTACTTTTCACACAATCTACTGAGTAGGCAGCATGCCTTGGGACCTTGTTCCTTGTGGTCACGTTAGATTAGATAAAGGGTGGGATTTTGATCCATGCTATGTCAATTCTGTATCTTCTTCCTTGAAATTGTGGACCAAGACTCTATGTGGCTTTAGACACTGGCTTAATTAGTTCAAAAACATCAGATCTGCTTTTGCCATGGACCTGTAGAACAGAGAAAATCAGCTGACCCTCAGAAGGATGAAAGACATTAAGGGGAGAGGAGAGGATGGAGGGGAATCCCCCAAACTAGGCGTCCTGTTTCCAGCATCCCTTTGACAGCTTGTCTGTAGACAGGCCAGGGAACGCTAGTGGCCAGGCTTCCTCCACCACCCTAGAGCTCCAGGATGTAAAGCAAGAGGATGGAAAACCAGGTTGCAAAAGATCCCAAAAGCTGGATAGAGAGCTTCAGATTTGAATTCAGATTTGAGTTTGTTTGGAGAATGAGTGACAGTCAAGATAACTGATGGGAGAGGAGAGGGGAGAAGGGGTGGAGAAGGCACTTCAGTAGACATGAGACTCTCCCGTGACAAGATGTGACTTAACGAACTGAAAAGCACCTCCATCCCCCCTGCCCCCCCCCAAAAAAAAAAAAGAAGAGGGAGCACCTTCAAGTCAGAGGAGCAGAATGCGTGAAAGCCTGATTCAGAAGCCATGAGAGTTCATTCATCTTGGAACATCTAATTTTTCCCAGTCTGAGTCTTTGAGAATTTTGTTTATGTGGTAAGCCTTGCAGAATGTGCTTTGGTTGACGTGGTTTCTAATAGCCACCAGTGGAGAGCTGTTGGTAACTGAGAGATTTTACTCAATCCCATCTCTTCTTTGTGACATTTCTCACATTCTCCAGACCTCTTCTGGTTCTGCCTTTGTGATGAATAGTAACGCAAGTCCACAATTATCACTTGCATACACTTTTTTTTTTAATTGGAGGACAATCGCTTTACAATATTGTGTTGGTTTCTGCCATATATCAACATGAATCAGCCATGGGTACACATAGGTCCCCTCCCACTTGAACCTCCCTCCCACCTCCCCCCATCCCACTCCTCTAGCTTGTCGCAGAGCCCTGGGTTGAGTTCCCTGTGTCACACAGCAAATTCCCAAAAGCTCTCTCATCTACACATGGTAACGTACATATGGCCATGCTGTTTTCTAAGTCTGCCCCACCCACTTGCCCGTGTGCCCAAGTCTGTCTCTATGTCTGTGTCTCCATTGCTGCCCTGCAAAGAGTTTCATGAGCACCACAGTTTTAGATTCCATATGCATGTGTTAATATAGAATATTTGTCTTTCTGACTTACTCTACACACTTTTAATGGTATTCATTAATCTTATTCATGTTATATACCTCACAATTCAATAGGTGTTACCATACCTGATTCTTCAGTTAACATAGCTAAGACTTCAGCACCTAAAATTATAAACACCTAAAAGGGAGCTAATATGTTCAATATATTGGATGCAGGCATGATGCTGGGCAAGTGAACCAGCTCAGTAAACGTAACTGACAGCAAGATTTCACATCTCAGTAACACTATATGTGCCACATACTTGTAAGTAAGTATGGAAGTTTAGGAACTTTTCTTTCACTGTGTGAGTGGCTGGATGAAGTTACTGGCCTGTGTACTATCCATGGTGATTACCACACATTTTCTTCCATAATATTCTGGAAAACTGGGAACAAACTACTCTCACACAGAAACTATAGAATTAGAGTTAGCAGTGGGTTTTAGCTTGTTTTCTTATATTCTTATTTTAAAACATAATGAGATCTTGATTGTAAGGAGTAATCACAAATTATATATATACATATATATATATTTGTCAGCAGGCTATTCCAACTATGTGTGCAGAATTGCTTATTTCCATGTAGATTACTAATAACATATTGGAAAATATATATAAATATTAAAATCACCATATTGTAACTATAGTATAAAATCAACAACATATGCTTCTAGAAAGTATTAAAGCTGACATATTGTTTATCACTTCATATGGGCTAAATAGATTATACTTCACTGAATTGTTTGGATGTCTTTTATTTATTTTAGAACTATGAAATGGTTTCCAAGTGGTCATCACTTAGCAAAGTGTCCAAAAATGTATTTGTTAGAAGAAAAAGAAACAATGATACCAGTGTTTTTAAATGGGAGAAAATACAATTTAAAAACAATGTGAGTGCTAAGTCACTTTAGTCGTGTCCAGCTCTTTGTGACCCTATGGACTATAGCCCACCAGGCTCCTCTGTATGGAGATTCTTCAGACAAGAATACTGGAATAGGTTGCCATACCTTCTCCAGGGGATCTTCCTGACTCAGGGATCAAACCCATGTCTCTTACATCTCCTGCAGACAGACAGATTCTTTACCACTAGTGCCACCTGGGAAGCCTTAAAAAGAAGATATCCTTGTTAATCTCTAGCTTCTGATGTCTAAACAATTTCTGATGATCATATGAATTCTGTTCTATAATAATATATAGACTTTTAAAGTTACTTTTATGAAAATAATATTCATCAAAAAATGCATACTTTGCTTTGGTAAGTGGCTTTAATTCAGTTCAGTCACTCAGTTGTGTCCGACTCTGACACCCTGAACTGCAGTCCGCCAAACTTCCCTGTCCGTCACCAACTCCTGGAGCTCACTCAAACTCATGTCCACTGAGTCAGTGATGCTATCCAACCATCTTGTCCTCTGTCGTCCCCTTCTCTTCCCGCCTTCAGTCATTCCCAGCATCAGTGTCTTTTCATGTGAATCTGTTCTTCACATCAGGTGCCCAAAGTATTGGAGTTTCAGCTTCAGCATCAGTCCTTCCAAAGAATATTCAGGACTGATTTCCTCTAGGATGGACTGGTTGGATCCCCTTGCAGTCCAAGGGACTCTCAAGAGTCTTCTCCAACACTGCAGTGCAAAAGCATCAATTCTTCAGTGCTCAGCTTTCTTTATAGTCCAGCTCTGACATCCATACAGGACTACTGGAAAAAACAAAGCTTTGACTAGATGGACCTTTGTTGGCAAAGGTCCAATAAGCAGGGTAAGTGGCTTGCTGCTGCTGCTGCTGCTAAGTCGCTTCAGTCGTGTCCGACTCTGTGCGACCCCAGAGACGGCAGCCCACAAGGCTCCTCCGTCCGTGGGATTCTCCAGACAAGAGCATTGGAGTGGGTTGCCATTTCCTTCTCCAATGCAGGAAAGTGAAAAGTGAAAGTGAAGTCGCTCAGTCATGTCTGACTCGTAGCGACCCCATGGACTGCAGCCCACCAGGCTCCTCTGCCCAGGGGGTTTTCCAGGCAAGAGTGCTGGAGTAGGGTGCCATGATATAGTTAAAATACCTTGAGTAATAGTTGGATTTTCCCACTGCTTTACTGTTTACAATATTTCAGAGAAGCATTTGGTATACCACCCTCAGATATTTTTTCTTCTTTGTGTAATTTATAAATCAGATTACTCCTTCTGTGTGATAGCAACAGTTTATCCTTTCCTGTGAAAATAGATTGAATAGTTTGTATTTAAAGAAGTTGGAAATCAAAACAAACCATACATAGTTCAGGGAAAAGAACATAGACCACAGATATCAAAATATGCAGACTGGATTCAGATCTTGATCCTTCCATTTGATGTTTGATGCTGCTCAAGCTACTTAATTTCTCTCAGTCTGAATTTCCTTATCTGAAAAATAGGATTAATGTGATTTGCTTTATAGTTTTGTTGTGAGGATTAAACTAGATTCTGGATATAAAACCTCTAATATAGGTCCTAGCCTGTAGATGGTACACAGAATATAGCTTCTGTTATTATCAGAAGTATATTTGTAGGTATAGGATTTTACAACTATCTGATCTTTAAAGATAAAGAAACTTTAAAATGAGAAATACAAATGAGTATCTGATATATAGTTGAGAAATTTAAATGAAAATTTTAGGAATTTTTCTTCTTTATGTTGCTTGAAACAGTGGTGCAACTTAGGCCCATTTCCAGCCAGATAAAGACTGCGTTCGGATCTAAGCTAATTCAGCGATAAGAAGGAACACAAGAGATGCCAACTCAAAGTCTGTTAAAAGAGAAAAAATGTTATGAAGAGACTGTGGTACTACATGCTAGTGCTTGTCGGCACAGACAGAAAGGCAACCCAACTTGGTCATTCTCTTTTAAATAGAAATAGTTCTTCAGTGGAACGTAAGTGGAGCAAAATACCTTTGCCTTTTAAAATCAGCTACTAACATAAAGTTGTCACCTGTTATCTAATATGACTCAATGCAAATGGAGGCTTTATTTTATGGTTTTCTTATACAAATAATCTTCATAAATGTTTATATATTGTGGAATGATCTCTTCAATCTTTATAACTATCAGATTCTATTGAAATTGTTAAACTGGCATCAGAATTATGGTTACAAGGTACATTTTTAAAAGATATCACAATAGGAGCACCGCAATATGTAAGACAAATGCTAACAAGTATGAAAGGGGAAATTGACAATAACACAATAATAGTGGGAGACTTTAATACCCCACTCACACCTATGGACAGATCAACTAACCAGAAAATTAACAAAGAAACGCAAACTTTAAATGATACAATAGACCAGTTAGACCTAATTGATATCTATAGGACATTTCACCCCAAAACAATGAATTTCACCTTTTTCTCAAGTGCTCACGGAACCTTCTCCAGGATAGATCACATCCTGGGACATAAATCTAACCTTGATAAATTCAAAAAAATCGAAATCATTCCAAGCATCTTTTCTGACCATAATGCATTAAGATTAGATCTCAATTACAGGAGAAAAACTATTAAAAATTCCAACATTTGGAGGCTGAACAATACGCTTCTGAATAACCAACAAATCACAGAAGAAATCAAAAAAGAAATCAAAATGTGCATAGAAATGAATGAAAATGAAAACACAACAACCCAAAACCTGTGGGACACTATAAAAGCAGTGCTAAGAGGAAAGTTCATAGCAATACAGGCATACCTCAGGAAACAAGAAAAAAGTCAAATAAATAACCTAACTCTACACCTAAAGCAACTAGAAAAGGAAGAAATGGAGAACCCCAGAGTTAGTAGAAGGAAAGAAATCTTAAAAATTAGGGCAGAAATAAATGCAAAAGAAACAAAAGAGACCATAGCAAAAATCAACAAAGCCAAAAG